>JASDQU010100561.1:84503-94615 GCA_032191745.1 Picea mariana
TAGGATTTTTTCACTATTTCCTTGGCCTCCAAGTTTTGCAAACCAATGAAGGGATTTTTCTTTCCCAGTCTAAGTATGCTTGTGACCTTATATGTCGCTTTCACATGGAATATTGTAAACCTGTCCCTTCTCCCTTCTAGTCTGGATCCAAGCTTGTTGCCACCTATACTTCTCCTGAATTTGATGCCACCTTATACCATCAGTTAGTCGGTAACCTCTTATACTTGAATCATACTCGTCATGATATTTCCTTTTTTGTTGGTCTTATTTCCTGGTATATGAAAACACCCCATGAAATCCATTAGAAAGAATCTAAGATCATACTTCTCTATGTCCATGTGTTGGCATAGGGGCAGACCCAAGGTTCAACGATTCAACAAGACACCAACAAAACCCTAAGTATCGGCCCTTCTGGCAACACCTGTGAAGCAGATGACGTCTCACCCGAGGTAGAGGCAGGGAGGGGTTGCATGACTCGGGTGTATACAACCTATATAGGACAAAAATATGTGATTAAAACACTTAACAGAGCACTAAGCCAACAATATGTATTAAGTTATGATTCTTAACCACACCGCTGATTAACCCTAATTACAGATCAACACAAGATATAACCCTTACAACCTCTTATCACATATCATAAGCTTAGATCTAACATTCATTCACATCATAAAGCACTAAGAATTCACAGATCTATCTATCATACATCAAGAACAGTGCACTAAGAAAATATATACATAAATAGCATGGAAAACATAGCACAAAGCACATCGACACAGGATATAAGTGGTTCACCCCAGTGTGGGGCTACGTCCACCAAATCTTCTTCTTCTTTATTAGTCTCCTTCAATCTTCTTACAGGCCCAGAGCCACAGAGCACACTCTGCAAAGGATAGGATATTTGCGTGTACCTTGCCAGATCCTCCTTCCCCGAATTAAGTCAAGGCACAAAGCCTCTTACAAATAATTTCACTTATCTCTACAAGTCTCAACACATAGTATTTACAAAATCCAACCATGGTTCTTACCACTTAGCAACCTTTACATATTCTTGCACGAAGCCAACTTAGAATGACTTCGCTCTATGTCCTATATACTTTATTTATACATTACAAAAAGGCCTAAACATGGGCAAACCCATGGGCCAACATCCCATACCCATTACATAAACCCTAAAATCCCAAAAAATACGTAAAAATGGGCGAGATCCCGTGATCTTTGCTTCGCCTGGGCACTCCATCTTTGACCATCCTGTCGAAGCCCCAAAAATGGTCAAACACGACCAACGTTTCCTCAAAACTTGGTTGAGGGCCAACAAGCCCCCAACACTCACCTATGACTCATCCTGAGTCACTCTGATCTAGGTAATACCACTTCAAAGACCTTGACTTCCTGCTTCTCTGGAGCCTCCTTCTTGGCGAAATCCTAAATTACTTGCTCGGTGATAGGCCCTTCCAAGCATTGTTCCACTGTTGCGACCACCTTTTCCAACTGTGAGCCTTGTCCCTTGATCTCTTCAAAAAGTGTGTAGGCTTCATCCTACACCGGATGGAGTCTCTGTGTCACCTCCATAACTCTGCTCTAGATGAAATTCACCTACTACTAAACTACGTGTTTCTCCTGTGACCTCTTCATCTTCTTCACTATAGTGAGAAACTTCATTTGTGCTTACACAATTGACTCCTGCTGCTTCAACTCCTAGAGCTGTGCTTCCAATATTCTCAGCTCTAAATCTTCTGCAATTCACTCATAGGTTTTCACACTTCTCTCACTTTTTTTCTTTCATTCTGAATCCAATGCCCTAATTCTTCCTACTGTGCTTTTGGAAGTTTCTTCCCTTTGATTACACACTTCTTGCGGAGTGCTCTCTGTTACTATTGCCTGAACTTGTCGAATGGCCTCAGGAATCTTCCCCACTTGCATCTCATTTGACTCCAATTCCTCCTGTGCCAAGGTCAACATAGAGAGAAGTGCTCTAGTTACTGCCTCTCTGGCCGCAATCTTCTCTATGAGTAGTTGGTCTTTTTCTTCTTGTATCTTTGCATTGTTATGCTCGAGCTTTGCCTGAATTTCACTTTTCTCCTATTGCACAACTCAAAGTTTCTCTAGGAATTCCTCCTTTTCTTGATTTAAGGCCTTTGTGGCCTACTCCTTTTCTTCTTAGGCTCGATGGAGGCGAGCCTCTGTCACATCTGCTAACCTTCACAATTAGGTGGGATCATCCCCCAATTCTATATTTTTTTTTTAGGATGGCACAGTAGGCACTGCGTCACTCAATTGGATAGTGTGTTGGATGTCTTTGAGCTCTTTCTCTATTCTGTCGTACATTGACTCTTGCTTTGATCCATGTCTCTGCAAGATGTCTTTTGAGGCGTCTTCTACAACTGTGATGATGAGATCAATGTTGTCCACTGTAAGCAAATTCTGTGACTGAGGCTTATTGGCTTGGGACTTCTTCTGCACTAAGGGTTTCTGTGGAGAAACCTTCCTTTTCTTTGACATATCAACCTCTGTAAGAGGATCTTCTAGTGGTGTCACTTCACCCTTTTCCTTCTTGTCTCCTTCTTCCACTCCTTCCTCTTGGTTCACTTCATCTCCTCTTCCTTCTATAGGTGAGTCAGGTGCAGTTTCCTCTGATGCGTTGTCCTTCTCAACACTTTCTATGTCCTGCACTTCCTACTTTTTCTTATTTTTTCTTTGCGCTGCTCTGTCCATCATGTTCGAGCCAGGTGAATAATGGGCTTCCGATGATATCAGGGTCAGAGAGTTCTTCATCCTCCACTGATACAAGGAATTATGTTGGTCATTCCTTAATGACCTCTTCCATGTCTTCCTCAGTCAACTTATAGTAAGACTACAGCTCCTCCTTATTTTCATCCCCACACGCAGTGATGTAGATGAAGTGTCGGTCTATGAGAAACTTCACTAGTGGCCTATATCGATCGAGTGTATTCAGTGTCATTCGAGGGAAGGATTCAATGGCGCACTTCAATTGTAGGTAATAAGTATGGAAAACAACATTTGACTGCCACTGCTTCGCCATATCACTCGTATACTACAAGGTGGTGAACATCACGACCAATGGTTTTGATGGCTTGAATTATGGGAATGTCACTCCCTACGACATCTCCCAAGTGACAAATGTGATTAAAATCAACAACCAAATGAAGTGAAACTCGTATCCTTGGTTCTGCACTTCATGAAAGTCCTTCTCTAACTCATTGATGAGGTAGCTCGCCCAATTCATCTGCATTCCTTTGACACACTTCCCTATGAGGTCAACTATGAACCCTATGACTTGTGTAGGATGGTTCTTTATGATGAGCTTGCTCACTATAAACTGACAATCTAGGTGCATTGGGCCATCCTAGATGGAGGATACCTTGTATCCTTTCTTCCCCTTCTCCACATCGCCATACACCTCCTTGATGTGTTGTGCCAAGGAGCGATCTAACGTCTTCCTTGGGTAGAACTGGTGAGGGTCTGGTCCCTGCATGCTCAATCCAATGATCAAGTGGATCAGTGCCAAATCCACAGTGATGCGCTTATTCAACCAAATATACCTTCCATGGTAGCATGACAAGAGGATTTTAATGCACGTGTTAACCTCCTGATGTCAACCGAAGTGGTAGAAATTCATTACGTTTAAGTTCATCAATCTTGTAGTCTCCTTGATCCATGGCTGGGGGACTATCTTGGGCTTCTTCCCAGCCATCTTTGTCAGGTACCTATGTGGTGCGAGCATCACATAGTTTTTTCGGTCTCGAAGGTTGAAATCACTTATATTAAGAGTTGGGATCAGTCCCAACTAGGGTCCAACTGTGCATATCCCCTTTGGGAAGTACGCAGTAATGAGCGTGTACTCTAAATTACGTGAGATGCTATCATGACTAACCACGCTAGCCAAAGGTGGGATGTAGTCAGGAAATACTGGTGGGATCTACTTTACGTTCGCCAGATCGTCGTGGTGCTTACTTCTTTTCTCGGTTTTGGTTTGACTTGATCGACGTGCAGTCGAGGGGGATTCTTGCAATCCTTCAATCGACGATGACTGAATTCCTATAGACATGACTTCCTCAACCACGACTTCTATTAATATCTCCTCCATAGACTTCTCTACTACACTACGTTTGCCCAAAATGCACAGTCATGATCAAATAACTTAGGTAGGTGAACACATAAACAAGGAAATCAAATGGATGGCAAGGTCTAGACAGTGAAACATGGTATGTGATCAATTCCTTGTTAGCTCAGATATCTCGGTCTGCAAAAAGTGATCCTAGTGCAGTATTCAACGGATTAAATAAGAAACATCGTATAGGATTTCTTCAACGGGTCGAAATGCCTTAATCAATACGAATCCATCCATTATGGCACGATCTCAATGGTCCAAGGGTGGTATTTTCGGGAATAATTGTGTTTCTAACCATTCCGAAGCATCATTCTAATGGTCATGATGCCTTTAAAAGTCATATAGCTTTGTCATGGTGAAGTGCCATTCTGCGTTGTTCTACTATTTTGGCGAGGTTCAAGTTCTGCATGCCTGCTTTCTACGAAGTCTTCTATGGAAATTCCTACATTTTTTGTAACTTTTCTTTCTTCTTACTGAGCTTTCTTGCCTTCTTTCCTATGATTTGAATTTATGGATTCCTCTTTCCATTCTTATTCTTATCTTCTCTTAGCGTAGTAACTTCGCAATGTTGAGGGTCTTTCAATGGGTTTGAGGGTAATACTTCTTCTCTTACTACTTTTGGGGTAGGTTCTCTTCTCTCATGCATGGACAGGTTTTTCAAGCCTTCATGTGTTCTTTCAACTTCGACAGCTAACTCTCTTGCCTTCTGTTGCATCGACTTATCCTCTTGTTCTTGTATTAGTCACTCTATTTTTCTAGCTATGAAGTCCCTTAATTCTTTTTTTTTTTTTTNATTCTTTTTTTTTTTTTGTTCTATGGCTTCTTCCTTTGCTTTCCTTTGGATCTGATCTTTCTCAACTCAGGTCTTTCCTAGAAAAAGTGCAAAAGGGGTGTTGTTCTCAACAAAATTAATAACTTCAAATTCTTCTTTGGTCTATGCTCCATGAGCCATCATAGGTATATTAGTAACTCTTCCACATAGAACTATCATCATTCCTTTAAACAATCCTATCCTTCCCAATGAAGGAATCATAGCAGGCTTTCCCAAAATTTCCCAAGTAATTTCTGGCATAACAATCACATGTGTTTCCTTAGCTAATACACAGTCTATGTCGAAGTCTTATATTCTTGTTTCTATAGACTGCTTCATTTTTAATATCTCTGGTACACTGATGTCTCTGTGATCATTCTGTGTTTCTTTCAGCTGTAATAACATAGTCTCTGATTCTTTCTGGTTCTTTAACATATCCTTAGTTTCTTGACCTTATTCATATTTTTCTTGACTCATGTTCATATTTTCAACTTTGTCAATCATTTTAGAGAAATTCAAAACCTCATGATCAACAGCTTTACAACATAGAAAAATAGTGTTGGGTATATGTTATATTCTTTGCATGTGTGTGTGAGGGCATGTCAGGTTCGAAAACTGCGTCTGACGATCCCTCTAGTAGTTCTCTTTGTGTCATGTGCACCGGGCACTTCCTAGGGGGGTCCCAGGGGCTTCCTAGGGGGGTCCCAGGGGGGCCAGGTATGCCCCCCCAGTTACACGTAGCGTTCAACACTGGGTGGTTTTTTCGATTTTTAGTAGATTTTTCTATTTTTAGCGGTTTTCTAAATTAATCCTGGATTAAGGGATTAGGGTTTTGGTATCTATAGAATACCTAAAAGCATTGTATATATTGTATGGTGAATGGTGAAATTCGATATAATGAATATAAGAAAGGTTTTCCTCGGTTGAGGGTTTCTGGTATAAATCATTGTGTACTATGTGAATGAGTCATTGATTAATTTATGTTTTTCTTAATAATATATATGCACTACTTTACTTCACAGGTTTAAAACTTACATGTGGTATCAGAGCCCATTTTTGGCTTCAGAGGGACACCTTTGTTGTTCAGGTTTTGGCTCAGTCTTGATAGATAAAGTTTATCTTGGGTCTGTGACAAACCTGGGTTTAGTGGGAGATTTTGCAGTGGAGATTTGAGTATAGAAATAGGAATGGTGAGCTCGTCTAGAATCGGGATAGAGAAGTTCAATGGTAAAACCTTTGAGCTATGGAATCTCAATATGGAGGAACTTCTTGTTGACAAAGAACAATGTATCGATGTGGATCCTAGTACACAGCCTACTGGTACACCATCTACTAGCACACAGGCTATTGGTACACAACCTACTAGTACACAAACTTCTAGTACACCACCTACTGGTATGTCGAAGGAAGATTGGGAGAAGTTAGATAGAATAACAAGGAGTACTATTCAACTCTGCCTAGTAGATTTGGTGTTGTTGAATGTCTCAGGAGAATCTATAGCCAAGGAACTATGGGACAAGTTGGGGAATTTATATCAATCAAAGTCCCTAGTAAACAAGTTGTTTCTTCGAAATAATATGTATCATATTAGGATGGAAGATGGAGATTATGTGACAGAACATCTAAATGCCTTTAATACTCTGGTAAGTCAACTTGTCTCTGTTGATATTACAATCGCAGAAGAATATAAGTGTATTACTTTTTTATGTTCCTTGCCAGACTCTTGGGATAATCTGGTTGTAGAAATTGGTAGTACCACTCAATATACATTGAATTATGAGGATGTAGTTTCATCCTTGTTATCTGAAGAGATGAGGTGGAAAATCATGGATAGTCATAGAACATATGCTTTATTTGTAAGAGGTTTTGCCCAAGACAAGAATCCTGGTAAGCCTTCCGGGGGGGGGATCTAAATATACAGGTAGATATAAATCTCTAAGAAAACCTTTGAGGAAATGCTAGAAGTGTGGTAAAAAAGGGCATTATAAGAAAGATTGCAAGTCTAAGAAGGTTGAAAAACCAAAGGGATCTGATAGTACCTCTTCCATAGAGGCAAAAAACTCCAGTGAAGAAGGAGGTGATGTTTACCTAGCATCTACAGGTACACATGTAAACAGTGATATACGGTTGATCAACTCAAGTGTGTCATACCATATGACTCCTCACAGGGAGTGGTTCTCTGAATATGAAAAATACGATGGTGGTGATGTATTCCTAGGAGATGACTTGACAGCCAAAATCATCTGATGTGGAAGGGTTAAGCTGTTGCTAAAATATGGAAGGATTATAACTCTTCCTGGGATTCTGCACATTCCTAAACTTACCAGGAGACTAATATCTGTAAGAAAGTTGGATGATGCAAGAGTGGATACTGTATTTGGAAAGAACACTTGCAAGATAGTACGAGGAACAATGGTGTTGATGAGGGCATTTCGGTGTGGAAATCTATACAAGTTGTTAGGAAGCACTTATACTAATGGGTGTAACATTTCTATTGTCCTTGAGCAGACAAATAAACAAGACAAGGCCAATATCGTCTCTGAAAAGAATACCATGTTGTGGCATCAAAGATTGGAGCATATTGGAGAAAAGAGCCTTCGAACACTACATGGTAAAGGCATGGTTGAAGGTATATCTAATTGCACTCTAAATTTTGATTTCTATGAACATTGCATATATGGTAAACAAAATCAAGTAAGATTCCCATCTGGTGCTACAAGAGCAAAGGGGATCTTAGAGTTGATACACAGTGATGTGTTTGGATTTGTGCCTGTTCCATCACTAGGTAAGTCTGTGTATTATGTTTCATTCATAGATGATTTCTCAAGGAACACGTGGATTTATTTTCTTAGAAATAAATCTAAGGTATTTGATAAATTTAATGAGTTTAAGGCTCTGGTAGAAAATCAGATAGAGAAGAAAATAAAGGTATTGAGAACATATAATGGTAGAGAATTCTATGGAAATGAATTCAAAAAATTATGTAAGAAGTGTGGTATAGCAAGGCAGAATACTACTCCATACACTCCTCAATAGAATGGAGTTGCAGAAAGGATGAACAAGACATTGATGGAAAAATCAAGGAGCATGCTTAGTGGTGTCAAATTAGGAAAAGAATTCTGGGCAGAGGCAGTGGGTACAACATGTTATCTGGTCAATCGATCAACTTCATCAATGTTGGATGAAAAAAATTTACACGAGGTATGGACTGAAAAGAAACTATCTCTTCAAAATATTAGATTGTTTGGTTGTGATGCTTATGTACATGTTCCAAAGGAAAATAGAAGTAAGCTGGATCTTTATTGGTTATAAAGATGGTTTGAAAGGTTATAAGCTTTGGAACCCAGAAACTAAGAAGATTGTTTATAGTCGGGATGTTGTTTTTAGAGAGGTAAAAGATGTGTCGAAAAAAGAATTCCTACCAAGGCAAGACAAAGTTTATAAAATAGAGCTGGAGTTGGATGATGCAAAATATGAATCATCTAAAGAAGATGAAGCAGAATAAGAAGAAGAACCTCATACCCCAGTATTGAGGAGATCAGTGAGAGAAAGAAGGCAACCAGAAAGGTATAGTCCACCTGATTTTCGTTCCAATTTTTCTTTATCTATTACTGATGATGATCCCAGAACTGTCAGGGAAGCAGTGAATTCAAAGGAAAGTAAACTTTGGAAGAAGGCCATGGTTTTAGAAATGGATGCCTTGGATAAGAATGAGGCATGTGATATAGTTGAGTTTCCAGCTGGAATAAAATATGTTGGTAGAAAATGGTTGTTTAAGAAGAAGTTTAATGCATAAGGAAAAGTGGAGAAATACAAAGCTTGGTTAGTAGAAAAAGGTTATTCCCAGATAGAGGGAATTGACTTTGGTGAGATTTTTTTTCCTCTTGCTAATTTAACTTCTATTATATTTATTTTATCTATGGTTGATGCTTTGGATCTTGAAGTAGAACAGATGGATGTGAAGAAAACATTTCTACATGGGGATCTGGAAGAAAAAATCTATATGAAGCAGCCAGGAGGCTTTGTAGTAAAGGGAAAGAAAGAGCTAGTCTATAATCTAAATAAGTCACTATATGGTTTGAAGAAATCACCTAGGATGTGGTACCAAAAGTTTGACACATACATCCTTGGATTGGGATTTGTGAGAAGTAGGGATGATCATTCTGTATATTCCAAGCAGGTTGGTAATCACTTCATTTCTATAGTGTTGTATGTTGATGACATGTTGTTGGTAGGAAATAACATGGATGTTATCAAGGAGATGAAATCACAATTATCCTCCAAATTTGACATGAAGGATCTTGGTGCTACTAACTTCATTATGGGAATGGAGATTAAAAGAGATCGTGCAAACAAGAAACTTTGGTTGAATCAGAGAAAATATGTTGAGACAATATTTCATAGGTTTAATATGCATGAAAGTAAACTGGTCGAGGTTCCTATTCCTATAGGTGTAAAGTTATCTGAAGATCACTGTCCCAAGACATAGGAAGAAGAAGAGGACATGTCCCATGTTCTGTATGCTAGTGAAGTTGGTAGTTTGATGTATGCAATGGTATGTACTAGACTACACATTGTGTTATCACCCCATAAATTATGGGAATCAACTGATGACTTGGATATTATGGATATTATATATATCTAGTGCTTTTTTTTGACAATTGATTTTTCATTCTGCAAATGATTTGAGGAAAAGAAAAAATAAAAAAGAAAAAGAANCAAGTTCTTTTTCAATTTAATGTTGATAGAGTAGTGAATAAATTTGACCAGACTGTCTAATCCTGGTTAGATAGCCCTTAAGTTAGAGTAGTGAATAAATCTGACTAGACTGTCTAATCCTGGTCAGATAGCCCTTAGGTTAGAGTAATTTCTTAAACCAACAGTTTAATCTAGGTTAATTGTCCCAAGAAGATAGGTTAGCATGTAGGTCAGTTGCCTCATTTTCTTCACCACCCATGAAACCAGATTGATGAAAATGCTACACCATGTCTCCATTGCCTAAGAATAGTTTAGATGATATCCCCTTGGTGGTGTCTATGTAAAAAATTGGGAAAAACCCATAAAAGGCACTTATCCTAAGTTTTCCTGACACATCCTTTTTCCGCTCATGATTTATATTTCCTACACTTATCAGCGGTCCAGATTGTGGCACCTAGATCTACGGCGCAC
>JASDQU010100561.1:105718-144176 GCA_032191745.1 Picea mariana
ATCATTCCTGAGGTCTAAGAAGGAGGTCCAATCTTTCCTTGGTAAGATTAATTTTCTGAGGAGGTTTGTGCCCAACTTTACTGAGGAGGTAAAACTTATAACAGCCATGTTAAGGAAAGAAAATGAAGTGAAGTGGACTTCTGAATCGCGAAATTCCTTCGAGCAAATAAAGAAGGCCCTGTCTGAAGCCCCCATGCTTATCAGTCCCGATTACTCAAAGGATTTCCTTATTTTCTCCTTTGCTTCACCTGACACGGTAGTCGTTGTTTTATTACAGACAAACAAGGATGAGCTAGAGCAACCTATTGCCTATTTCAGCCAAGCATTGAGGGATGTTGAAGTCAGGTATGACACTATGGAGAAGCAGGCCTATGCCCTGGTAAAGGCCCTCAAGGCATTTAGAGTCTATGTCCTGCAGTCAAAAATCATCACTTATGTCCCCTCAGCTGCTGTTAAAGACATTCTTATTTAGCCTGACATAGATGGGAAAAGGAGTAAGTGGATAGGCAGGATTCTGGAATTTGACCTAGAAATAAATCCTACCAAATTGATCAAAGGTCAGGGTTTAGCCAAGCTGTTGGCTGAATCCAATTTCCAAGCTTTGGGGATAAGTTTCATCAAAAAATGCTCAGGAATTCAACAGGGTCAGCTTTCTGACATGGACCCTCAAAGGGAGCCCCCATTGGCTCGATGTCCTTGGTATAAGGATGTCATATACTTTCTACAAGAGTTGCAGCCTCCAGATGGCCTGCAAAGAAACAAAGCAAGATCTCTGAAGCTCAAGGCAGTCAGATACTGCCTTATCGATCAAATTTTATACTGGAAAGACCCCCTGGGGGTACTTTTAAAATGCATGGATCCACAAGAGGCTGACAGGATCATGTTTGAATTTCACAGCGGCCTATGTGGAGGGCACCATTTCTGGAAGGCCACGGCCCACAAAATCCTCAAGGCTGGATACTACTGGCCCACCGTATTCACTAACGTCTGCAGAAGGGTACAAACTTGCACCAAATGTCAAAGATTTGCAGGTAAATAGCAGCTCAAGTCTCTGTCGTTAAATCTTGTGGTTGTTTCAGGACCTTTCCAGCAATGGGGCCTAGATTTCATTGGAGAAATTCACCCTGCTTCCAGTGGGTAGCACAGATGGATCCTGACGGCTACTGATTTCTTCACCAAGTGGATTGAAGTTGTTCCCACCAGGAGTGCTTCCCACAAGGTAATCATTGGGTTCCTAGAGGACCTCATCACAAGGTTCAGCTGCCCAAGTAAGATTGTCATTGATAACGCAGTCGCTTTCAAGGCTAAGCCGTTGGCCAATTTCTGTGAGAAATTTGGGATCAAACTGATTCACTCCACCCCATACTACCCTTAGGGTAATGGTTTAGCAGAATCCTCCAACAAAAGCCTGATAAGGATCATCAAAAGGCTGTTAGAAGAAAACAAGAAGGCCTGGCATTCAAGATTGAAATTTTCTCTTTGGGTCGATCGAGTGACCACGAAGAAATCTATAGGCATCTCTCCTTTCCAATTATTCTATGGAGCAGAGGTTGTTTTTCCCTCTCATCTAGCCATTCCTGTAGCAAAATTCCTCCAGGATCATCAGGAGGAGCCTGATGACATGATCAGAAGGATTCATCAGCTAGTGGAGGTCTAGCAGGCCAGGGAGCAAGCAATGGATAGAATTCAGGACCATCAACAAAGGATCAAGTACGTTTTCGATAAGAAGGCCAAGAAGGAAGAATTTTGGATAGGAGACCTGGTGCTGAAATGGGATGCTCCTAAACAAGATAAGGGCAAGCACGGAAAATTTGAAGCCCTGTGGGTCGGGCCCTTCAAAATCTCTGAGGTTTTCTCAAATAACACATATCGGCTGCAGGGTTTGGAGGGTGAAGAAGTTTTCAATAGTCCAGTAAATGGGCATTTTCTGAAGAAGTGTTTTATCTGAGCCTTCGATGGCTCCTTTGTTTGTAAATATTGTCCTTCTGGTTCCTTGTTTATTTTGATTTGATTTTTCAGCTTAGTAAATGACTCCATAGCCCAACAGCAAGGCACTGGAATTGCAAAATGAGTCCTTAGAGCATCACAGGGATGACTCTATCCCCCATGGAACCTAATGTTAGTAACATTTCTCGTCCGAGGCGCGAGAGTGTTCAGGTCTACAAGTGGCGCGAGAAGCGCCTGAGCGCAGTCCAGAAAAATCTCATTTTTTGGCTTCCAAGCAAGTTAGCGGGCAAGATTATACTGTTGACAGTCAGGATTCATCCATAGGAGCAAATTGACGGTCAGCAGGGAATTGCAGTTAGCATAGTTGCACCGAAGTTAGCATGATAGATAGCGCCCATATTATGTGCAAGGAAGGATAGTAGTCGTTCATCCAGAAGACGCGTGGCGCGAGATCTAGTTGCATTGGCGTTTCAGCATTCGGGAGTTTGAGGGGTGAGAGTTTCATGTTGTTCTACATCTCGAAACCCCAAACCCCGAAAATGCCGAAAGCGCTGAAAGTCGGGCCTGCGGTATCACGAAGCAGTCTCAGTCGTCCATCCAAAGGGGACACCAGGCGGCCAATTGAGCCATCTCGGCGTTTCTCCCATCGCGACTCCGAGGCGCAAGGAGCAGCTTCGTCATGTTCCTGATACCCGAAGTGTCGGGAGCATCCAAGGCCCGGGCCCACAGTATCGCCGAGCGAGTTTAGGACCATCAGATCTGAGAGGGACGCGTGGCGCCAGATTAATCCGCCTCGGCATTTCGCTCATCGCGATTTCAAGAAGCAAGGATCATCCCCTTCCTATTCGCAAACGTCGAAAGCGCCCTTGAGAGTAAACACAGGGTCACAGCCCGTGGTCACTTGGGAACGAAGAGAGCTGCACGAGAGGGGCCAAAGGCATCGTGTTTGTTCACAAAGGGGATCACCGCGATCTCCAAGTGACATCAGATTCGACCTCGATCCTGGTCTTCGCTTGAAGTAAATGAAGGCAAGAAGGGGTGGTTGAAACCTCTCCTCATTCATTAAGTGTGAGGTATGGAGGGTCTGGCAAGCGGTCTACTCGAGAGGGTCTTGTGTACCCATTTTTTGAGAGAAGCCATGTCGAGTTCTCGAACTAGCCGGAGGAGGTCTGCACACGTTAGCTCAGCACTTCATGTCTCAGCTACTCCCCTTGCAGGAGCCACACGCAGTTAAGGTGGCGTCTGACAAAGAATACCCGTCCGAATTNGAAGTAAATGAAGGCAAGAAGGGGTGGTTGAAACCTCTCCTCATTCATTAAGTGTGAGGTATGGAGGGTCTGGCAAGCGGTCTGCTCGAGAGGGTCTTGTGTACCCATTTTTTGAGAGAAGCCATGTCGAGTTCTCGAACTAGTCGGAGGAGGTCTGCACACGTTAGCTCAACACTTAATGGCTCAGCTACTCCCCTTGCAGGAGCCACACGCAGTTAAGGTGGCGTCTGACAAAGAATACCCGTCCGAATTTGGCTGAAGGGACACCAAGATTTGGATGACTGAACATGCCTCTGTTAGGCGAATTTTTCTGAGTATATAGACTCAGTCTTTGTATTTTGTAATTTATCAATGGTTGAGCAAAGCTCCCGATTATAAAGTTTTGATAAAGCGTTGGTCGCTCTGGTTTATGTATAAGGCATTGGAGACTTCTTAATTTATGGATGTCAACCTCTTTTCCATCTCTTTGTTTACTGTGTTAGAACAGCTCGTAATTGGAGGATCCAGACGAGTTGTAGCTGTTATAGGATGATGTAGGTTGGATCACTGTAACAGTTGCATTGTTTCTAATCGTTTCCTGCGATTTTATTAGCGTTGAACGACTCGGAATTGGAGGATCCAATCGAGTCACCCTTCAGCTCCTTGAGGCTCTGGACCAAGAGGATCTTGGCTTCCGAGTTTTTCATCCTCAAGATTTTGAAGGCCTGTCGCCCGAGGCAGTCTTGCTTTCCCTTCTCACAAGTCTTCCCTCTACCACCCTTTAATCATTTACTGACAGAAGTTGGATCAAGACCTCCCTTGTTTTCCACATACCAGGCCCGGTTTCTTGAGTTAAAGATATATCTTCTTGAGTCCTTATCCATTCAATCACCCCATTAAACGAATCGTGAAATAAAACTAATGGGCATTGGGCTTTTCTCCTGCAAGCAATCCGAGAGTGACTTCTGACGCTAGCAACTATGAGTGAAATAAATCAAGTTGATCGTGGAGTGTGAAAGCATCGACTGAATGAACTTGGAGCACCACTCACCATCCTTAGCATTATAACCATCATCGTGATATTAAGGGAGGGGATGAATCCTTAATTCTCCATTTATTACCATATTTCCTTTGGTTAACCTTGACCCAGCCTTTGCATATTTATCCACTTCCACATTTAACTCCCGTTTAATATGATAAAGAGTGATTTTTTTGAATTTTTTGAGCGCATCTAGGGAACAAACATAATACCAATGTAGATATTACCAATGGAAATATTTCTTTGAACAATTTCTCTTATGACTAGCATGGAGTCCCTGCAAATGATGAGGTTTTTAATTCTTTTGGAGAGGACCATTTTTTATTTCATCATAGACAGCATAATCCTTCACTTTTTTGTTAGTCAATGATCCAACTCCCCAACCATAATCGATGACTAGTTGACCTCCAGGATTATAAGTAGTCCCCTTCGCACCTTCCACCCCCGAGACTGGTGATTTACCTCACCGACAACAATCTCATAGTTTTCATGCATGTCATAAATGGTCATGGAATCCAGTGTGAATTCCACCCTTTTTCCCATGCTTGAATATGTTATCTGATAGATAGAGAATAAATTCACTAAGAGTTTTGGAACATGCAAGATGTTCTCAAAACTTCTGTGTTGGAGCTCTACTCTCCCCTATCTAGTGACCTCTACTAGAGTATCACCCTCCATGAGGATGGGAGAACCTGTGCTGGCATTTAAAGACGATAAGACATATTTTGTGGCTGCCATGTGATGGGATGCACCTGAATCCAAAATTCATGCTTTAGAATAAAAATGAATAACAATTAAAGCATGAGAATTACCTTATTTTTATGGCGCTTGATCTCATGGCTTCTTCTTGGAATTCTCAGGAATGCGGTCCCCAAGATTGTTCTGTTGAAGTGCTTACACCATGAGGTCTATTGTCTTCTTCATGCATATACTTCCAAATGGTTTTTGTGATTTCAGTAACCTCACCTTGACTTTCTTTCTTTCCCTTTCCACATTTGGAGCTAGAGGAATCATCAAATGCTTTGGAATTTCCTTCCTTCCTTTGCTCAAGATCCTCCTTTCCTTTTCCTTTATAATTGGCCTTCAGATTGGACTTGTTGCTACTCTCATGCACAACAAATGCATGCACCTTGGGGCTCTTGATTACCCCCATCTGGATGAGCTTATCTTGCTCATGCATTAGGAACTCAATAAATTGATGCAATGATGGCATCTTCTAGTTAGCTCCTAATGTGATCCTTGGTGTATGGAATGTTGAGACAAAAAATGCATAATCCGGACAAAGTTTTTACAAAATGGCAAGGATCTTATGCTTCTCTTACGTATATTTATCAACACCACATCCCTTTAATTGAAGAAGAAGAGACTTAAACTTTGTAAAGAAATCGTGAATATTATCAAAGCTTTTTGGATCTAAAGAATTCAACTCTACCTTGAGCATATGGCCTCTCATCTTGTATTGATTTCCAAAGAGACCTTCCAATCCTATCCAAATCTCATTTGGTGTAGTACAAGCATCAATACAAAACAATAAATCGGGGGACATTGACATGCAAATAAGACCGTAAGCCTCATCCATGCGGTTGAAATAATTGGATTTATCAATAGCTTATGTTGGTTTGAATTTTGTAGCCATTATTAATCAGTACAAGCCTCTAGCTCTGAGTTGAAGTAGAATATTTAGCTTCCACTCGAAAAAAAATGTGTGGTGTTTGTTTAAACTCCATTCTTCTTAACTGCATCTATCCTCTGATCTTGCAATTGTGTGCCTCCCTCCTAACAACTTGTGGGATATGATACCATGTGAAGTTTGGGTGAAACCTTGAAACCTACACAGAGAACCTAGCTAGAGAAATTCACACAAATCTTGCAAAAGAAAGAAAGAGAGAAGAAAGAATGAGAAAAAAGAATGAATGAATTGAATTACATTGCGTGAATAGTAGGATGAATAATACATCCAATATATATCCCAATGGCTAAGTGAATGCGCCATAGATAGTTGCATGGCTAAGTGAATGTGCCATAGATAGTTGCATGGCTAAGTGAATGCAGTATAAATTAGATCTTGAGTGATATGAAGCACCATAGTAGTGATCAAGAGTGATATGAACACTCACTAGAAGAAACCAAAGTCATCTTCCACCTAGTCTAAGTCAATTCCCAATGCAATCATAAGTTAACATCAGTTAACAAGTTTAGAGATGAGAGAAAAGCATGCATGCATGAGATATGTGCCCTACTAGCCGCATTCATGTGATATGCACCCTCATGGTGATAAAAATTAGGTGAACTGCATGAATAAGTTGTCCTCCACTAGTCTAACTGAAGTCTAACTGATTCAAAACTCAAGACGAGAAGAACCCCTACTTTTTAGGAATCGCCCCTATGTTTTCAGGAAAATTCGTAAAAAATAGGAGACCCTCATGGTGACTAGCAAACGTAGGAGAAAGTTAATAGGTGAGAGTGCAGTATCTCTAACATGTAACCATTAGTATAAGACTCCAAAACTTGTGTTGGATTACTGGGAGAAATTACCCTAGAGTATTGATCAAATTCATGACAAGGTTGATCGTGGAGCTAGGATACCTTATGGTTATCTTTTTTGGTGAAATGATCATAACTAGGTTTCCAATTTTCAGACAAAACTAGGCCTCCAAATCAGTCATGCTTGAACAAATAATTTGTCATATCATCAAATTGAAAGTCGGTTGTGTCTACATCAAGCTCTAAATTCACATCTCCATGGTAAAAGACATCTATCTTTGAAGGATTGTTATGGAGAAAATTTTTTGAGGCGTTCCCATTGTTGAATTTTTGGATTTTTCCTTCAAAAATCCCATCCTTCACTGTAGTATCATTCTATAAAGTGTGGATAGGAAGACTGCTAACACCAAGAGTAATAATTTGGGTATGAGTATCAATAGTGGTAGTATAAGGGGTAGGAATGTTGTTGGTTTGATAAATACATGCTTGAAATGGGGTCTTATCCAAGGGGAAAATATCACACAAATCTTGCTCAAAAGATGGATCGTAAACAAAAAATCCATCAACGCAAGGATCATGTGTAAACTTTCGACCATTATACAAACCAAATTTGGGATTATCTGTTGGATTTTTTATTAAATGAAGAAATAAATATGGTATTCAAGAGTGACCATACATTAAACAGACATCCTTAATGACCCTTTTCCATCTATCTAGCATAGTAAGTCATTTTCTTTCTAAGAATTTATCACATGTATGAATCTATGGTGCTCATTGTAAAAAATCACACCATGGGAGGGATAACAAATGATTGAATTCAAGCCTTGAGTCCCTAAATCTTCCTTTAAAGAGATATTAAAAATATTTCAACCAATAATAGAATGATCAAGAAGGGAATTGAACCATTCAATATATTTCCCACGAAGTGTGTGAGAGAAGATACATACCATTGTAAATATGTTGACCCTTCATAGAATAGATCTAGCTAAACAATAATACACGTATTTGCAGAGATAATTTGAGAAAGAAGAAGAAGGAGAGAAAGAATGAAAGAATTCTCATTAACCATTGTGAATAATGAATAATTGAAATATACTTTGTATAAATCAATG
Organism: Picea mariana; assembly: GCA_032191745.1. NCBI lineage: Eukaryota > Viridiplantae > Streptophyta > Pinopsida > Pinales > Pinaceae > Picea > Picea mariana. Next base: position 113,548 of record JASDQU010100561.1, read on the forward strand.
AGTGCACACTGGAGGAGAACCAATGCACCATAGTGGTGGTMTAGAGTGATCTAGACACACACCAGCAGTTATGGGAGTGAACTACCACCTAGTCTAGTCTCTCAGGCAGTTGCGGGAGTGAATTGCCACCTAGTTGAGTTAACTAGTCAACTAGTCTTCAGTTAACTGATTGAACAGAGAGTAGTGAGGAGTTAACTCAGGGAATCAAGGGCAATGTGCCAGTTTGGTGATGATCCCAAGGCAAGGTCCAATTATCATGGTGATGATCCCAATGTTGCATGGTGATAAAACCAATGCAACGTCTAAACTCAACTCAACTAGTCAAACTGAAGTGTCAACTGAAAGAGAATATTCTCTAGGTGGAATATTCTCCCCTAAAATATAGGAGACTGGATAATGACTAATTATGATTAATAAACAAGGAAAAACCTTAGGAAAATGAAATCCTAGGTGTGTGTGAAGTAACTCCAACAACCATAAGTGTAGGATTGGAAATTTCTTTTGAGAAACAATAGTCCATGAAGGTATTGATGTTCTTACTGTTGATGGGGCTTAATTCCCTTGACTCAACAGTAGGAACCAAACCTGCCACCGAGGCCCAATTAGACTCTGTAGCATTTGAGATGGAATGGTTCTCTAGATATTGTGATTCGGCCAATTTCTTGATGGGCTTTGTGTTTTCTTGTGAAGGCTCTTCCTTCAGTTAGGATTGTTCTTCTCTGTATTTCCTCTTGAGTGTGGGTGGTATGAGAGACGCAAGCCAGTATAAACCAACTTGACTAGTAACAAGGTTGAGATTTAACTACTGGGAAGAGGATGAGCTTGGGATAACCCACTGCTCAAACATGCAGACAGTGATTTTATGCCAAAGGGCCTAGTACTAATACATTAACCAAATGAGCATCCAATTATTGTCTAATAAACTAGTTATCAGAAAGAGAGCACATATGTAATAAGATGATGTCAAGCAAAATAATTCATCTATCATAACCATGAATTGCATAATAACACAACGATTTATCTCCATCATGAAAGAAAAGAACATCAAGACAATGCACCAGATAAATTGACAACAGAATTAATTGCTCTTACTCATTACTGCATCATTCATGAAACAGGATAGGAAGTAGTTCTTCTCCAAGTCCAATCACATTGCATCTGATGGAAATAGTTTTTCTCTGGTCTAGAAGGACTTCTAAATTCATAGCAGTCTCAAAATAATTCTCCACAACCAAAAAAAAAAGGTTCTTACAACAACCATCGACCCTTGACTAATTGGTCGATGCCCTTATTTATAATATAAAATTCAACCAAAATTAATGGCTAAGTATAGTTTGAACCAAACAAAAATCGCCACATGGTGTGATCATCCAACAGTTTCTTTATCAATCCACCTGAGATATATCTTGAAAAGGATGACTTCTTTCGTATTCAGACTAACTGATAAAGAGATATTCACAGGTTTGGGGCCATGGGAATCTGTGTTGTTCCATTGGGGCTGCATATATTCCTCTAATATTTGTTACATGTGCTCGGTACTTTACCAAATAGGCATTCAGTTGCTACAGCATGGTTCAAGCTCTGATCGGGTGTTCTACAAATTGTTTCACTTTCCCTRGCCTTGCATCAATCACCTTTGCKCTTTCTTCGACCCATAGCGAGTCTTGTTTGGCATGCATTTGGAACACGTCGCTCAGGTTAATAAATTCATTGGGGGTGTCGAACTCGGGGAGCCCGACATCCTTCATTACTGTATTAATTTTACCCTAGTGTTTCTGGCACTTGGCCCATTGCTCTTGGATTTCTTGGTGTGGGTCCTGGGACATCTTAGCCCAGTAATCGGCAGATCTCTTCATGCGGTCGAGACTAATTTTGCCTACCAGTCAAATGCCATGTCTTTCTTGTTCTCGACCCTACTAGACTACCTCAATATATTCGAGTCTCTCTACCGCTTGCTGTGCCTTTTCATGCCATCGCTCCATCTCTTTGCATGTCGTGAGTGCCATGAGAGTTTCCTCCTAGAACTCGACTATGTTCATGGTTAACAGGTGCCTTTCCTTCTTGAACTCATTGTAAACTATGTTGAACTCACCTTTCAGATACACATTGGTCTGTGTAGCGCTCTTGTAGTACTCAGCCAGATGGCGCACATGATCTAGATCCTTTATGGTGACAGCTAACTCCCTTTCATCCCTCCTGGCTCTATCCTGGGCGGCATCGGAGAGGGTTTTTCCCATGCTGATCAGTTCATACGTACGAGCTTTTGTTATGTTGATTAATTTTTCTTCTGTGGTAACTAAGATGGAGTGGTCCAAGGTGATCCTTCTCTTCTTTGCAATCCTTTGAATGATGGCCTTTCTCTTTTGATCATAGTAGATCGCATAGATGTCTGCTATCTCATCTACAGGTTATGGTATTTGTTGATCGCCCCATGTGAGCTTGTTTCCCAGGCTCCCAGCGGTGTGTATTCGTTCAAGAGTGGGCTCTCAAACTTCTCATTTTTTCCTTGTATATCCAACCTCTACTTGTCGCTCGTCGGGGATTTGAATATTGGGTAGAATAGAGGTGTCCGATATAGACTCGTTACTTACTTGCTCGTCGGCTGTAGAACTGTCGATTTCCTTTTGCGGAGGTTCTTCATTCAGAGTTGCTTCTGCTTCATGTCCGTCGGACTCTCTTGTGTTGAGGCCACCTTCGGCTCATGTTTCCTTTTGTGAGACCTCCTCGTCTTGAACCTCGGGCTAAAGGGAAGAGGTTTTCTTGGGACCTTCTTCTTCTTGGATGCGCACCAGGGAGCTACGAGTGGGCTCTGGAATTTCGTTGTCGTTGTATATATGTATAAGTGTGCTCAAGGGATTGGGTGCTTGTGTTTCTATAGACACACGACCTGTCTCTGGTTGAGTTTCCCCTTCTTCCGAGGGATTGATCAGCGATGTTATGGATTCATGGTTTCCCAACCTATTGGTGTTGTCGAGAACTGTGGAACCAGGATCGCTTGACTTTGTCGGGATGCTTTGGATGGTAGTTGAAATCGCAGGTCTTATGATAATGTATGGGTCATCCTGCATCGGCTTCATTAGTAGCTGGGTTTGCTGATATAAAAGYGCACCCCTCTCTTGTGCAGCTTGATCTTCAGGGAGATCCCTGATTTGTACCAGGGATTCATGATAAACCGTTGTTGGCTCGATGCCCTCCCAAAGATCGCCTACTTCCTCACTAGATTTGGATGCTGCAGTTCCTTACTGAGCCCTGAGAATTTCTTGGGTTGCCTRCTCCAAAGATGTCGCTTGTTCTTCCAAACTCATAGCTTTGAATCTGGTCGTTCGAGGATCATCCCTTCTTGACGCCACTTCATCCCAATCTTGAGCATTTTCGGTGAATATTTCATCTTCGAACCGATCATGGGCATAGGGCCAATAGGATGATACCTGCGATGCATGTTGAAAGACCAGTTCCTTGGGGTCATGCTTGCGAAATCGGTCGTTTTGGAATCGAAATTCTAATTGACCTAGCCCGAGTTGCTTAGCATGTGCGGTGTCTTTGACCATGTAGAATCCAATATGAAACCCATACAGTATGAAGGCCCAATTCTTGTCTTTTACTAAAGTTTCATTGTATCCTTGCAGAATGGTCTGATAACAGATCTCCCCTAATACTAGTCGGTCAGAAACATAAATGGGTAATAAGTGGGATGCCCCTGTAGCGCCGAAAACCTTGATGTAGGTTTCTTGCTCATCTAAATACCAGTGAMCAACTTTGGCTATGACCTTCTTTGCTTCATCTGACAGCCTAGGGAATTATTTCCTAAATAGCAAGAAATAAATGCATTCAATAAACTGATCTCAGATAACAACATAGGACTTTTTATACCTTTTTTCCCATAAGATGTTGAAATATACATGGGCCGGGAGCTCTGAAGAGTGCCAATTTAGGTTCATCCTAGAGAAATCGTTCCTGGCATAGACGATGTCTAGCAAATATGAAGCCATGTAGAAGGTGGGAATATCTCCTTCCTTTGGAACCTGAGCTTTCCTTATGCAGGTGCTCAGTTGTTTGGAGATAATGGCAACCCAATTGAAGCATGTGCATGAAATGGCAACTGTGAAAGCTAGAGGCATCCAAGCCTCTAAGAAATGGGAGAAATATTTCTCCCCATGCAACCTGCAGAGTAGGGCCATGAGATATATGTACGGTTCTCTGAGATTGACCGTCAAGTACCAGCCGGCAGTCCGGTTCGTGAATTTTTTGTCTTCTCTCCACCATGATGCCATGATTTTGCTGGTATTGTGCGATGCATAGAAGCTTAGAACAAAATCAGTGCTTAACTTTAGCTCAGAATCCCTGAGCTTGTGGTAACTCTGAACCTTTTATGGCAGGAAAACCCTAACGATTTCTCCGTTATCATCGTTAATCAAACATTTTTGTGCATCAGCGTGGTCAATCAGCCACTTCAGGAGCTCAATGCAAGGAAATATTAGAGACCGGCTTTCCACCATGTGCAGATAAGCCCTACGAATATTTGGGAGGACCTCATCATCGAGCTTCCTTGTATCAAGATCGTTGTGTGAGGTATATTCGAGGGGTTCTTCTTTCTTGATTTTCTTGAACACTTCTTCCCAGCGAGGAAAAGTTGTCTTGGCTCCAATACTTGCCTCTGTATCTTTGAAAGCTAGGGGCTGGATAAAGGGCTCCTTGGTGATTTTCTTAATGAAGGACATCGTCTTAGAAGTGAACTCTAATTGTCTTGCAATTGCTGGGGAGGAGCCTTCTCTTACTTCTGATTCTTGCAGTTTTGGAGCTCTCGGTGATTTCCTGGTGGAGGGCTTCTTCGGAGGCATTTTCCCCTGTAATTAAAAATTCCCTTTAAACACATATATAGAGTAGTGTTGGGTGAGGATATATAAAATGGAATGTAATAACATCATTAGCGGATACATACATGTAACGCTTACTAAGATAATTGTTTAATACTCGTTGAACTTTGGGCATTTCCTCCGGACTGTTAGCTTTGCTCTTCTGTTTGTCCTGAATTTCTTGCTGCGCAGCATAGGATCATACACAATGACTCGAACAGGATATAACTGGAGAGGTACTACCAGTCATATGAATTAGTTAATACGAGTAATGAGTGCAGGTTCAAAATAAACTACTATCAGATTTCTGCAGATAAATCTTAGCTAGTCGACGGCGGAGGCACGGAGGAAGATGCATTGTATCGGTGGGTTTAACGGTTCCTTTTGATTCACGCACAAATTAGTAACTAATGCATGATCTATGAATTAACTACTAGCTTTGAATGTGGTGTATCTGACACATTTAGGGGTTAAACGTCTCATCACATCACATCACTCTGGTGTATAAATCGAGGATTGGCTACTATCTGGGTGTATACTTATAATGATATCCTCTTGATAAAACTTCTGATGCCAATGATATCGGGGTTGGTGATCGGGGAAAGTTCAGGTACGCATCTTGTTGACGGGTCCTCATCTTCATGAGCCTTCATTATTGAAAACGTTTCGGGCATCGGTGGTCTGCGGTGCCACTCTTTCTTTAAGTGCGACGCTTATTGTTACACCTTTCCGTCGAAACCGACAGATCGGTCTTCGGCAAGATCCTTTCTGGGGCTTACTTGTAGAAAAGAAACACTTTCATCAGCCAACACCAATGAAGGTCGACACTCAGGTATTTTGACTTCTCAGACGATTTTCGTCACCTTTAACTTTCACCGATGCCAAACTTCTGAAGCGAGTCGGGGAAAATTCTGGGTCGCCGATTCCTTGAGTAGTTGTTAAGTCTCTTTTAGAGTTAAGATGATTCTTTGTTGTATGTTCAAGTGAACGTTAATCAATTCAAACATGAAACATATAAGATAAGTGAAAGTATCAATGCCATACCGAGGCAAAAACAGTCGAATGCAAAAGATCGGGTGGTACCCAAAAAGGAAATGGTCACATACCTTTTAGGGTGTGTTGAGTGCTCAACACTTACTTGGGTCTTCGTAAGGTATAACATTAAATTGAGGAATATCATTATCCAAACACCAGACTCCTCAGCAATAGCCCAGAGAACTCGGGGTGTCACACAGTATTACTGCTAGCCACCAAAAATCTATCATGACTATCCATAGTAAAAAATCACCTAAGGTAAAGTTCATGGCTAGTAGTTTCAATTCTCAAGGTCAGGGGATTTTGATTCTTTAGGATTTGGGAAGTGGTGGATCACTTACCCAACAAAATGCTTACTAAGAAAAGTAACTATAGAAGCAAGGAACAACCCCCCATAGTGAATGATTACCAGTTTGATTGTTTATATAGACTTGACACATCATCTAGAACAAGTCAATGAACTCTTTCCCCTTAAGGGTACTAATCCTTCGGTTATGTTCAAGTAAATTTTTAAATGTGCCTTATGTTAATGATTAAGGATCAATCAAAATAGAATCTTAGTCCTAATTAAGTATGCCAATTAGACTCTAATGCAAAAAATCAACTAATAATTATGAACAAGAAATGATATTAGCTAACAATTAGTTAAAACAATAGCTACAACATTGATATCACGAGTTAAAGTTGTACTGGACATGCACAAATCATATTTTAAACATAATGAAATAAGTCATAAGTGAAATCATAAGCTTAGTCAAAATATGAAATAATTAAAATTACACAATTGGCCATTAACACGAGCAAGTTGTGAATGGAAGACAATCGATCAGAAATGTTAAATACAACATGCATATATACACTATTCTAAATAAATAACAAAAGTTAAAAGCGATTGCAATTTGAAACGAGAAAAGTTGTGACACAAATAAAAGTCACATAGAGAGATGAGTGTAGTTATGCCCAAGAAAATATGTATTCACGAATGAAGTTTGAATAGCCAATAGTAACCCAAATAGTCCCAACAATCGGCATGGCTTCCAGTAAACAAGATGTTTACAAGACCATATGTTGTTCACACCAATTTAAATTCAAGCGGGATGAAGGCATGAGCAACATAGAACTTTTATTAACCCCGCACTCAAATTGTCTAAATGGAAGTGTTACTCATATAGTCATTTGCAAAGAAATACATTCACGAATAAAATAAACATAATTTACTTCCAAAGGGAAGCAAAGTTGATTTCACCCAAATGTCAGACCTTAGATTGCAGCCTACCTACTATTGCTAGCACCGTTGGGCTATTGAACATTGGGAAAATGAACTTAGATATGATGTAGTAGCAAATTAAAGCTACACATGTTCTCTCTTCTCCCCTCCTTGAGACATTTCCTCCTCTTCTTTATAGAAGGTCGAGTGGGAAGATGAACATTTACCCTTACCTCATAGTTTTCCTTCGTAGATTAATTTTTTGGAGTATTTTAATTTTAAATTTAGAAAGCGGGAATTTCAAAGGACATCTAGCTCAAAACATTTGGGCTCCTAGGTTGATTAAGGGTTCAACTCACTAGTGTGCACTTTTCCTTAAGTCCATTGTTATAAAAATAACAGTTTCAACCATCAGTTATTAGACTATTAACTTTGTTTCAAAATTGCAAAGCATGAGCATATAAAAAACCATTCACATACATCATATTTATTTATAAATAACACTAACAAAATAAATGTTGTCATAATCAAATCCAAACACCAATTTTTCATATGATGGTAGTAGTTTAAAGGACGTGACTTCATACAAATGTCTTAGAATCTATCTTCATTAGAAGCTTAATTGGAACCATAACATTGAGAAAGGGATAAATGGAGGGTGGAAAGATTTTTTTTTTCCATAAGAAAAAAAACTTTTTTATTCATGGGAGAATATACATGTTACAGTCTTTCGTGTCAAGCCTCTGTTGGCTTTCTTCGGGGACTATACTGTCTATACATTTGACTATATCAAAACATGCCTATAAAGGCCTTTTTACCAAGCTACTACAGTCTATTCAAACTGTCCAAAATAAAATTTACAGCCTTACAAAAAAGTAAAATTAACTCCATAACTTCGGTTTATGTTCCTTCAAAAAACTCATAAAAACCGAAGGCTCCTTTTTGCAGTTGCAATGCTTCCTTTGAGAGTTCATCTGTTTTTGAATTGAGTTCCCTCATAATGTGTTGGAATGTGAGCCATTCAAGGTCTCTGAATGTGAGTTTGATATCTCTTAGTAGAGAGGCTAATCTAGGATTCTGAATATTATTAATGACTCTTTCCCAATCTATCACCAACCTAGAGTCGTCAAACACCTGTAGGTTTGGAAAGTTTTTTTCTTTTGTAGTTTCCAAGAGGGTCCAAAGTGCTATAAGTTCCACCCTATTGTTTGTTCTACCTCCCGACACATATATGATGTGAATATAATTATTGTGACTGATGTAAAGTACCACCCCCACTCCACAAGCTAGGGGGTGTCCTTGACTGGATCCGTCAAAGAAGCCCCATGGGATGGTGTAATCAATGGGAGGTGGGATCATTGTCTGATTTTTACTTGCCCTTAGTTCTGCCTTGAATTCTTTGGCCTGACTAAGAGAAATTGTCACCGTAACCTCATGTGGCACTAACGTGTCTTTAAAGACAACATTGTTTCTGGCCCACCAAATGTTGGAGATCATGATGCCCGAGAGACCTGCATACAAGGAGACTAGTTTGTCTTGTATCCAAGATCTGAAACAGTCCTCTACGAAGCCTTGGTTCCAGTTGGCCTTGGCCTTTAGTTGTTCTTTTAAAATTTGCACAACCTTCTCTACATAAGAACAAGAGATAAAGAGATGAGTAATGGATTTGTGATTTCCTTTGCAAAGAGGACATCTGTTAGGACCACACCATCCTCGTCTAAGAAAGTCGTCCCAAGTTAACAATTTGTTGTTTAGTGTTATCCAAAGTGTTAACTTTCATCTAGGAGGATCTTTGAGTTTCCAAAGGGGCTTCCACCACCATTTCGAGTGAAGCACAGTGTTGTCTTCGGGCCATATTTTATATCCCATTTCGACCGAATAGCAGTCGTTCTGAGAGTTTTTTGACCAACAAAAGGAGTCTTTCGAATCTCTATCAAGGGAAATTAAATTTTCGCATTAGAGGGATATATAGGAGTTCCATTCATCTCGCAAAGCCTCATGAAGACCTAGAGAAAATGCATTCTTCCACCCCAATCTCCCTCAAATTTGAGGATAACTAGTGTTTAAATCACTCAAGAACCTAAGATTTTTATTTTTAATAAAAAAGGAGTAGGGGGGAGAGTTTGTAGTTGTTTCCATCTCCCGGGCACGAGTCTTCCCTGTAATGTGCCCAACCCAATAAGCTAGGAACATTGTGTTTTTCATTAATTTTTATGTGTTTTCAGGTTTTGGCATTTTGTCAAACACTTTTCATATTTATGTCTCATGAGTTGTGCTAGGGTTTATAATGATGGTTTAGTGTGTGTTTGCAGCCAATAATCAAAGAATATATAGCAATGGAATGTACTCAACGAGATGCAAGATCAACAACACAAGAAATAGCCATAAATATCTCGGATCTAATTTATTAATAATAATATAAGGTAATAGAGTGTTGGGTTGATACAGATCTAGAATACATAATAGGGAATAGAGTGTTGGGTTGATAAAGCCTGCAAGATGCAAGATAGAAGAATATCCAGGTTTCCAAAATTCTCTCCAAGCTATAAACCAAAATCCCAGATGAACCAACTCATAACCTAGCTGAAATGTGATGATATTCCTAGCACAATGATCCAGGTGGATATCGGTGGCCACCCACCTATTCCACTGGCTCGAAAAATAGTTTTCCACCTTTGCAATTTTTCGGCAGTTTTTCGGGTTCCAAACTCTTGGGGCCATTTTGAGGCCCTAAACGACGTTTTTTAGGGATTTGGGGTCCAGGTGACTATCAAAGGCTTTGACTTCGACTAGTGAAAAATCATTTTTCTCGGTTAGACCTTTCCAACAATGTATTGATCACCCCAAACGGAGATTGTATCCAAACATTACGCCCCCGAGAAGTTGATGTATCAACTACCCCCATCGGGGCCCACAAACCTTTTGGATTTTCATTTTCCAGGGTTAGGGTTTTGGATTTTACTTATGTTAAAAATGCCTTTGGATATTCATTGTAACAATCATCTTCGTATGGATGCGAGTAGCCGTCACATCTCTTCTCAGAGATAAGCTTCCACCATTCTAGCGAGTCTTTCACTCTGTATTTTATAGTCTTTGTACATTTTCACTCATTAATAGAAAATTGTGTATTACTGTATCTATATGTTTATGGTTGCATCTCTGATACATTTATTTTATATGATTGAATATCTGAGATATCTCTGTACATTTCTTTATTATATCTTCGCTCTCATTTGTGCCGAAAATAATCTGGATCACTGGTAGCAGAACGGGTTACTCTTGATCGTTTTTTTTCCAGTGCATGTCCCCGACAAAGTCCGAGTATAGGAAGTTGGGTCTCGAGCTTGTCTCTTTTGAGGAAAATCGCTCTCACACTCCCAAGAAACCCTCCATGGTGGAAGAAAAGAAAAATGACGGAGCAAAAGATTTTATTCATCTATTGCTTGAGCAAGCTCTCACATGACAAAGGGACGAAATGATGGAGAACTTTTTCCACATCCTTCAACGCCTGCCAATAGCAATAGGCGCATCTTCATCAAGCGGCCACTTTGGAAGAACCTTGCCTTTCAAGGTACAAGTTAATTTTGATATTCCCATATTTGAAGGAACAATAGATGTGGATGCCCTAGAAAAATGGTTAAATCTGCTAGAAGGTTATTTCTCTATTCATAATTTCTCCAACAGGGAAAAGATCACCTTCGCACTGCATAAGGCTCTCCCCCATGTAAAACATTGGTGGGAAACTTACTAGGAGAAAAGTTCCACGGAGGAGTCTGGAATATATGGGGCCGAGCCCACTTTGGATTTTTTTGTGGATGCGGTAAAGGAACAATATTTCCCTGTTGGCAACTATGAGGACCAATACATGAGATGGACCACACTGCGGCAAGAGAGGGGCCAAGCAATTTCAGAGTTCACCAATACCTTCCATACCTTGCACACCAAGCTCGGTATCAAAGACTATGAATGAAATTTGGTTCTGAAATACCATGGGGCTCTACACAAATATATTCAAACTGAAATGGATTTTCTGAACATCTCATCACTCGGTGTTGCCTATTGATATGTTGTTAAAATCGAGCAAAAATTTAAGCACCGGAACAAATAGGAGTTTGGGTTTGCAAATCCGCAAAAAAAAAATATGATAAAGATGGCCATAACAAGAAACCTCCCAAAAACCAGTCCAAGCCACATGAAAAGAAGGGTCACTGGAAGATGAAGAAGGGCACCGAAAAATGGTGTGATTTACACAAAATCCCCTGGTACAACACCGATGAATGTCACTCAAAACAGTCATTGGTGGTCGAGATCAAAGACAAGGATTCGAACCCTAATTCAAAATCTGATTCAGAAAATACTGATAGAAGAAAGATCATCGACGCAGACCCCACTCTTATTTTTGTGACTGCAACAATTCAACTAGAAGAACCAACAGATCCTGAAGAGGGGGAGCTCCTTTTTCATTCATAGATGGGTGAAGGGGACCCTGCTGCATTTTATTGTTGATAGCGGAAACCAAAAGAACCTCATCTCAACAGAGGTCGTCAAACAGTTGGGATTGTCGACAACACCACACCCGCAGCCACACAACATCAGGCGGCTTAGCCAGGGACGAGATCTTTGCTTCAGCCAGTAGTGTTGATTGTCATATGGAATACAGCCCTTCAACGATGAGGTATTATGTGATGTTTCCCCACTGGATGTCTATGATGTTCTCTTGGGCCAGCCATATATGTGGAAGCGCCATGCGATCTATGAGTCTTGACCCCATAGTGTCATTGTTACTATTGGGGGGTCATCTCTATAGGATAGCAGAGGTAGTTCCAATTATTGTCCCACCAAATGAATGTTGCAAGGTAGTATATCATACTACAAAATTCAGCTTCTTCACAGTCTGTTCAAAAGGTGAACAAAAGAACAACACAACCACTTCAGCCTCAGTCCAAGCACCTTCTGTCCAACAGAAGCAGGTTGACAATATTGAAGAAAAGTGCAGGGATTCCTTCTACACATAATCATCTCATGTAGACAAACTAGTTAAAAAGGTCCAACCCTTCCACCCATAGGTTCATGACATCCTTCAACAAGCTAAGCAGTGCAACTTCTCCAGCAAGGCAAGCAGCGAACCAAGATTCAGATTCAGCAAATGATTTCCCCTCTCTCACGGGAACTCAATGCAATGCAAACCATTTCTTCCTAAGGAGGGAGGATTGATCTAGGTGGATATCAGTGGCCACCCACCTATTCCACTGGCTCGAAAAACAATTTTCCACCTTGGCAGTTTTTCAAGTTCCAAACTTCCATGGGCGTTTTGAGTCCCTAAACGACATTTTTTGGGGATTTGGGGTCCAAAACATTGCTAATGCAATTGACCTAAACTAGTCGAAAATCGTTCTTCTCGGTTAGACCTTTCCAACGGTGTATTGAGCGCCCCAAACAGAGATTGTATGCAAAATTTACGCCCCCGGGAAGTTGACATATCAACTACCCCCATCAGGGCCTGCAAACCTTTTGGCTTTTCATCTTTCGGGGTTAGGGTTTTGGATTTTACTTATGTTAAAAAGGCCTTTGGAGCCTCATTAAAACAATCATCTTCTTACTGATGTGAGTAGTCATCACATCTCTTCTCAAAGATAAGTTGCCACCATTTTAGCGAGTCTTTCACTCTGTTTTTTACACTATGTGTACATTTTCGCTCATTAATAGAAAATTGTGTAATATTGTATCTCTGTGTTTATGGTTGCATCTCTAATACATTTTTGTTATATTATTGAATATCTGAGATATCTATGTATATTTATTTATTATATCTCATCTCTCATTTCGTGCCGAAAATAATCCAAATCACACAATGCGCCCCTCACTGGCTGAAGCAAGCCAAGAATTCGTCCTCTCTGAAGATGACCACCAAACCCTCTCATAAATATGCAAAATTGTAGATTGGGCCAAGTGAAACCCCCTAGAAAATTCTCAGGCTGAATGATGAATAACTGACCCACCAAAAGACTGATTCCTCGATCTGCAGTGTGTCCTCCTCCTCACCAGCTCATGCCAAGATCCAATAAATAATATGACAGAGTAAAACCCTCTGGAATAGCCTAATGAAGGCGCCCTAGTCCATACAAAGAATACCCTGAAGCCCCTTTTCCCAGAATCCTTCTCCTCTTTCCAGATCAAGTTGCTCTCCTCAAGGTGGTGCGCCCTCCTGCTGAAAACCCCCTATAGTTGCGCCATGTCTCTCTCTGAACATGTAGTTGTTCAAGAGTCCCCAGTTGACTGAGATAGACTGATGTAGAATGGTGAGGGATGGATCTTTCACCTCTGCGACCAAGCTTGGACCAGGTTGGGTGGAATATTTCACCATCGAGCTGATCTCTAAGGTTTGTTAAGTCAAAACCCTCAAAACCCCCAAGTGCATGGGCTCACTAGCAAGAAGCCAGATATCAAACTGATAATCAACATATCGGAGAATAGAGGCCCATATCTCTCTTTTATCTTCCCTGTTCACCTTGTCTCTCCAAGTGACTTTTACTTTATTTTATTATTAATTAATTAAATCATATTAATTAATTAATTAACCATTTTACCTCTAAAAAGTTATGTATCCCTCCTTATGGCTTCTCTGGCCACTGAAAGTCACTTCTCATCATCCTATCTTGTAGTGTTATTCCTCCCGATTCTAATGAGCTATTACACTAAGAGGTTCCTCCAAGTTTTATGCCCAATATGACCTTCTTAGTGAATTTAATTAACATATAGCCCATAATAACTCAAAATTACGGAAATCATCGGAATGCCACGGAACCAAAGCCAAGTTGTGCAGAATGGATCATGATGATGAAATAATATGAGCGATGCAATTCGGGGCCCATAAAACCCCGCAATAGCTCTTGTACTCGCTATCACCCCCATCTAGCTACTCTGGTCAGCACAACACTCTGTAATATAATGATGTCCAAAAGTGGGGACATTACAGTCCTCCCTGCTAGAATATTGTTTGTCCTCAAGCAATAACTGAATCAATCCACATATAATATCGGGGTCCCATGTCCACCTGTGGGAAACAAAGTAGGCTCCATCCAACACGGAACTACCTAGCACTCTAATATTTGGGTCCCATATCAACATGTGAACTGCAATACCCTGTGAAGTATAGTCCTATAACATATCAACACCATGAGTCTCCTGCAAAGGACACATGGCCTCAACCCGAAATGAGTCTATCCTCCAAGTCCATACCAAGATCAACACGGTCTCCAACAACTAAACATGTTGTTGCCATAGCGAGGTACTATAAGACCTCAATGAATCACCCTCAAGTGACGTGCTCCCCTCAATACTGAAACTCAATGGAAAGTCAAAGTGACTTTCCCCTGCAAGGATCCACTCACCTCCATCGGTCAATGAAATGCTCAGCCCTACAATCCTCAGGTCCCATGCTAGTCTATGCCCAAGATCACCATGTTGACGCTACACTACTCTGATCATGATCGTTTGCTCACATTATACATACTGGATTCCCCCACTCCTGGATCCTCATGCTGAAATATCTGTGAAAACTGGACCTGCTATCAAGAAGTTGAACATGTAATGGTATCTTTGTGGAAACAACATCTGCCCAACCATATCCATACTCGATCATGAGTATCAATAGGGAGAACATGTCTTGCCTCATAGGACAAGCCCCTGCAAATCCTTTTAAAACCATCCAAGAGTGAAGTATGTTGCTCTCCGGCGCAACCTGGGCCATCATAAGATGAAACCACCTACTAACCAAATGGACTCTCGGATCCCATGGAAAAACTGGAAGTTCATCACTTCCAATCCCCACTAACTGCTCATGTGTCATACTGATAACTGTCGGAAGCCATCCATGCTCATCCCTGTTAGCACTTGGTAAATTTCCTAGAGGTTGAAAGAGAAGAAATCCACAAAGGTAACTTTATCCAACCACTTTTAAAGCTGGGATCTAGCCCTTCCAGCTTTAGAGAGGGATCTCTCTATAAGATTTAGCTTTGTTTTATTTCATATATTAGGCTAGGTAAAGGAAACAGTGGGTTTTGTTGTAAAGTATTTTTGAATTGGTTGAGACGGTCTACACCTCCGTTGGGCTATGGGGTCTGTATTTAATTAAATATGAAATACCACCAGAAACGAGAAAAGGAAACTTCCACAGGGCGAGATAATGTACTCACTGGATCTTTCAGTAATTTTAATGATGGACAGAAGAATAGATGAGAAAAATGCATTCAACCAAGAAGCAGTTAAGAATTCCTTAGTTGAAATTATCAGAAGATAAACATTAAAACCTTTAGAATCGGAAACAAGGTATCAAAGATAAATCCTGCAACATTACGTTACTCTTAAAGATTAGTTCCAGAAAACAAAATGAATACAGAGAAAGGAAAAACATTCAACTTAGAAAATCAACATCACCAGTGAACACACGCAAGAATCCTGTAAAAGTGCCTCCTCTTTATTAATGGTAGATCTCTTCAAAAATAGTACAGTTTGATAGTGATAGGGTGTGAGAATCAACAACCCTCAATACTTCGAAAGGTGAAGTATTTATAATTCAAATTACAAACGTTCTTGTCATAACTGATCAGGACATGCTCATTTTATTTTTAGCCTAACTGATTTAACTAATCAAAACTGCTTGATGACTCGGTACAACTGCATGCGGAATTTCTGGGGTAGGTCGTTGGCGAGGTTCCTGTGTAACCTCTTCTGACTGGACAGGTGACTGGACCTGGACAGCTCATCTGCTAATCAAGAAGATCGCAGAGCTCCTCCCATCTGATCTGACTAGGCACAGTGACTTTGATTATTCTCTGATACACTTCATCCATTTCCGTATATTTAGAAAACGTGGGCTTTGTGAGGAAAATGTATCGAATCTCATGTTGGATATTGATGTCCAACTGAAGGGCGTCCAGGAATGCTTTGCCAGTGATGCTCCCTTGTATGCCAGCAAACTTCGAACTGTCTTTAGACACTTCAGACAGTCTCTTTTTATAATCGGGGAGTGTCATTAATTTATCATTAAGGACTTTCAAACCAGGTAGACCTTTCTTTTGGAGAGCATCAATTTTATTGAAGAATCTTTGTACTCCTTGGTCCATGACCTGAACCTTTTCTTCCAGCTGAAGCATTAGACTTCTCTTAGTCAAAACCCTTTTTACCTCAATTATGGTCTCTGTTCTGTCCTCGATCTTCAGTTCTTCTAGCTCTTCTCTGTTCTTAGAATTTAAGAATCTGATGATCTCATTTGCTTGTGTGGGCATGTCTCCCAACTCTATTCTAATCTTCTCAATGGCCTGTTGGCTCCTCTGGAGCAACTCATTCTGTTCAAACATGATCTGGATCATTGGCCATATTTCATTTATGGACTTTATGATGTCTGTCCATACATTCTCTTTGACCTCAGCCAAAGTCTTCCCTACCACTGTTTGTTTTTGGAGCTGTTGTAGTTCCTTCCTTAGCTGCTCAGTTACCTGCTTCTCTTTGGATAAACTGGTTTGGAAATAATTTTTGAGCTCTTGGAGGTTCTCAACTTCCTTCTTCAGCCTGCTGATTTCTGTCTCCTGCAGGTTCATCTTTTCCAGGGATTTGGTGAGGTCAGTTGTTCCCTCCTATGATGTCACTGGTGTTGCTGATGGAATTGTTGTCACTATTGCAGTGCTCAATCCTGCAATGGGGATAGCACTCAATGGAATGCCTTCCATCGGTTTCATCTGTTCTTTCTCTTTCAATAATTTTTCCATCTCAGCTTCCATTTCCTTGAGCTGAGCATTCTGCTCCATGAGAAACTTTAGCATCTCATCCTTCTCACCTTCTTTCTCTGCTATCTCCTTCGCCTGTGAGTCCTCTGTGGGTGGGAGTTTCAGTTGTTTTCTTAAGGATGCGATGTCTGCATTATTTTTCTTTATCATCTCTTCTGTTGCTTTGACGTTCGCAGGATCATAACCGATCTTGAGGACCAGCTCCTCCAACGTCTTGATTCTGTTATCTTTTGTGAAAGATGATATTTTCTCCAGCTTGAGTTGTGTCTAAGCATTGTTCAGTGATACCTAAAATTTTGCTGCAGAAGCTGAAGCGTGTGCCAATGTGTGGAAAACCATCTCCCCTGTTTATTTGTGCATATCCATCTGATCCGCTGGATGCACGTCCTTCTCCTGGAATTCGAAGGTGGCCCTCTTGTAGTCTGAGATCACTTTGGGATCCGGTACYTGGGCTTGGAGGTAGGCCATGTGCATTCTTCCCTTTTTTGTATCAAATGCAGACAGCAKCTTGTGCTGCGCAGTTGACGACTGCTTCCGAAACTGGGCGTAAGTACTGGTGGTGAGGGTCTGGTTCTTTTTCTTAATCAATTYGTACTTCTCGAAAATGCCCAACTTGGGCCCAGCTTTACTTGGCTAAGTATCCAGGGGAGAATCTGTGGATTTCTTCAGTATTAATGTTGTGATTGCCTTATGCTGGCTCGAACCAAAAGGTAGAATGATMGACTTGATCACTGGCGTAGTTACTGTGGTAGGCGGGACTTCTTGTTCTACTGTCGTGCTAGGCGTTGAAACTATCTTTGGCCTCTTGGTGTGCATCTGGAACTCCTCTGATGACACCTCTGTTACAGGTGGAGATGACTCTTGTCGAGGCCTTTTTTCCTTGGGGACCTGAGGTGTGGTAGCGGGTGGCACACTCGTCGAGGGAACCTCCTGTTCTGCTTCACCTTGCTACTCCATTTCGACTAAGGTGCCAGGCATCCATAGAGTCTGATTTGCAAACTTTTCTATCTCGGGCTTGGATTCATGCACATACAGGATATTCTTATTCCTCACCCGCATTTCTGAAATGATCCCGCATGGATCATAGTGCCATGTGAAACTCTTAAAGAATTTCATCTCCTTCAACATTCTATGGGCTTCTTCCTCGGCGCCTCGACTATTGCAGATGAAAGAACCAATATGCCCCTTGATTCTCAATTGTTGCTTCTTCTTCAGGGAAACAAAATGAATGTCATCCGAATTCATTATCTATCTAATATATTCTAACGCAAAGATTCTTACCAGCACATATTGAGGTAGTTTGTAAGGTGCCAATTCGCACCCGAAAACTCTGATCTCGGTGTGGCTTTGGTACAGGTACCAATCTCTTGTCTTTGCGTTGTCCGAGAGATACAGAATTCTCTAGACTTCATCGTTTATTCGTGGCTCAGGCCTGCCACTCAACATGCTTACCACAGGGTGGTAAAACTGATCAATGAATGCTTTGAAGTCGTATTCAGCAGAGTTACGCTTCAATAAAGAGGTCCATACTATTACTGGCTGAGGCTTTCCATCTGCGTCCATTTTCTGCATAGAAAAACTGAATTTATCGGCTTGATAAAAAACAAACATGTAGGTCAATATGGACGAATATCTAAACATGCCC
The DNA here is from genome assembly GCA_032191745.1 of Picea mariana. Taxonomy (NCBI): domain Eukaryota; kingdom Viridiplantae; phylum Streptophyta; class Pinopsida; order Pinales; family Pinaceae; genus Picea; species Picea mariana. Next base: position 132,073 of record JASDQU010100561.1, read on the forward strand.
TCCGTGCCAAAGTTCACGAACTACTCGTGAATATTGTTGGCCAGGAAGGTACTGAAATCGAACTGGGTGGTGGGTTTTTTGTCAGTGGAGAAAATGGATAGAAAACCCAAAATGGGCTCATCTACCCACTGGTCGGAGTAGTATCCTAACAGAGCGCAAAGGGAGGAAATGATCTGGTTTCCCTTGGTGGAGAACATGGATGATGGGTAAGGTGGATTGGTGGAAGGGAATTGAGCGGAGGTGGGAAGGAACAGCTCAAAAATTTGAGCTCTCTGTGGAAAGTTCATCTTTTGATACAGCTCTATAAGGATCTCTAGGTCGAAAGAAGAGACAGAATCAGCATGGGGAATCTACATCATTTGGTCAATGTCTTTGGGAGTGATGAAAAAGAGGATGTCTCCAGATGAAGAGATGATGGCCCTCTGGTCGGAGATATAATGGGATTGGCATTTGAGGGCGAATTCGGGGAAGCGATGGATCTGAGGAAAGAGATACAAGGGAAAATTGGACTCCCAGAGTCCAATTTCATCACTCTGGTCCAGGAACACCTCCCGGATCCATGACTGAAGATCCGAAAAGTCGAAGTCGCAAATGGTATCTGCGATCAATCTATCTTTATCTACCAACGGGATTTTGTCCAGGTCAACAGGAGGAGGAAGAAAAGGATTCTCTTCTCCTTCTGCTAGCCTTGGCTTTGGCGCCATCTCTGGAACAGTACCTGCAATAAACAATATGTTAGTGGGGTCAACTAACTGTGGATGAAGGCAACGAGGAAGCAATGGAGGAATAAGAGGTAAGTTTTCTGGCACGATGGACGATAATGAATGAAAGGGGAATAACAGTAGTTTTATTCAAAAATGGGGTCGGTCAGACGCGGGAAACATGTCAGCAGGATAACAGGTATGTTAACCTGTAATAAATGGACAACGGGTCACTTGGGATGAGGTGGCAGGTGACGGTGGCCAAAGCATACGGACGGGTGACGTGGCGGCCAGGGATTGGTGGTAAAAGTCGCAATAAGGGGTTGTTCATGAGTGAAAGGGGTGAGGGACTGACAGCAGGGACTGACAGCAATTATGAGATGGGACACAACTCGGGAACAAGCAGAGCAAGAGGCAAAAGTGGATAATGACGTCCCTGAGTGATGGAGGCTGTCAAATGACATATGGTGAAAAGACTTTAGGACCAATAGATTTGTTCCACCTATGACAAGGGGCCCATCGGAGGGAATATCCATTCTGGACCCCCCCCCCCTTGGTTAAAAGCAGAACACCAGGGGGGGTCCGAAATCCTTTTTAGACCGTTGATCTGCGCACCCGTTTCTAGGCCGTAGATCTCAGCGTGCTCTTTAATACTCATTCTGGACCCCCCCCCCTCCATTAAAGGTAGAACGGATGGGGGGGTCCGGAATCCATTGTGAACCGTTGATTTAAGCGCCCTTCCCTGGGCCGTCCAGATCTGCGCCAATGTTATTACCGATTCCGAACCCCCCCGGTTAAAAGTAGAATGGTCGGGGGGGTCTAGAATGCTCTGTGCGTCGTAGATCTGGGCGCCACGATCTGAACCGTTGATAAGTGTAGGAAATATAAATCATGAGCGGAAAAAGGATGTGTCGGGAAAACTTAGGATAAGTGCCTTTTATGGGTTTTTCCCAATTTTTTACATAGACACCACCAAGGGGATATCATCTAAACTATTCTTAGGCAATGGAGACATGGTGTAGCATTTTCATCAATCTGGTTTCATGGGTGGTGAAGCAAATGAGGCAACTGACCTACATGCTAACCTATCTTCTTGGGACAATTAACCCAGATTAAACTGTTGGGTTAATAAATTACTCTAACCTAAGGGCTATCTGACCAAGATTAGACAGTCTGGTCAGATTTATTCACTACTCTAACCTAAGGGCTATCTGACCAGGATTAGACAGTCTGGTCAGATTTATTACTACTCTAACCTAAGGGCTATCTGACCAGGATTAGACAGTCTCATCAGATTTATTCACTACTCTATCAACATTAAATTTAAAAAGAACTTGACCATGATTGAAAGGTATGGCCAAGTTACTATTATTGCATGGGGCTTTTCTTTCAATTCTTTTATGCCCTCTTTTCTTTTTCTTCTCTTTTTTCTTTTTTTCGTTTCACTTTTTCTTTTTCTTTTTTCTTTTTTCTTTTTTCTTTTTCTTTTTTTTATTTTCTCAAATCATTTGCAGAATGAAAAATCAATTGTCAATAAAATCACTAGATACAGATAATATCCATAATATCCAAGTCATCAGTTGATTCCCATAATTTATGGGGTGATAACAATCCCCATGAGAATCTAGATGTGTGTCACCCTCTGAGATGACTGTTATCCCATGGCATAAGATTCTCACCATCACGCCCAAGGTCTCAACTATCTATCTTTGATGATCCACCTCTATCCTTCTATATGCAATAAATACACTCATGTCAAGTGGTCTCAGCCAACCAACTCTCCATGTCCCCTACCACTTTCTATCTCCCCCTATGTTGTTGTCAATTATGAAAGTATCGAGAAAAGCCAACAGAAACACATGGTAACTGACTATAGGACTGGAAAGTATCATATTCTTTGGTCAATCCCCAGGACTATAATAAAAAATCATCCACTGGCACCCATGGTGAATCATCATCTAAACTCCAGCTATTGGGTACAATAGTAGACAACTCCACAAATTGTTGGTCAATCACTCTCCCTCCATCATCACTCAGATAGTTGTTGCTACTGTGAAGGTGGTCTCCCAGAACTATGTGTTTCTACAAAGGAGAGGAATCTCCAGACTCCACTAATTCTGTCTCCTCCCCGCAATCCAATGCGCCCCCTTGAATCTCACTTTACATCTCTCTCATCATCATATGTCCAAGGTGTACTGTCAGATCATCCTCTATGTGGATATACCCCAATCCTAGAACACAGATGAAAGTGTCCTCATAAATTCCCCTGACTCTAGAATCCTCATGTTTATGTGTATGACCGAATGTCTCTGAACTACCCATGAATGGTGGCCCCTATGACACCCGGAAATCCTCCTGCAATGTAACTGAGGAGGTGTATCTCTTACTAGACTCCTCAAGGAGCTCCTCCAATCTGGACTCTGATTCTTGAAGGGTTGTATGTGTGCCTTTCAAGAATCCTCGTGTGCTCTTCAAACCATGAGTGATATAGTCCACCTCCAACTCCTACTCCCTCAGGGCCCTGTGATACATCTTGCCAACCTCTAATAAGTAATCTATGTCCATCAACAATTGTTGCTAGTCGACCCTCATCATAGTCACCCTCTCCCTGAGAGTATGAAAATCATCCATGACAAATCCCCCATATGAACTATCATGTGCCATCGATGCCCTCCAACAATAATCTGCCACCAATGCATGTGTGTCATTAGTGTGTCTAGTGGGTGCCATGATCATGTCCTCACTAACTCTCAACTGCCCTGCCAAGTATCGTGACTCTTGATCACAGTCCTGCTGACGTGCTGCCTCATGCCCCTCACAGCTAGTGTCAACCATGGAATCCCCAACAACACTCTCCGCAAAAGATAAGGCACTGAACTATCCACTATCCACTATGCTACTGGGTCCTCCTGTATGCCACTTCACATCATCACCAACAGATACCCCATCTTAATCACGTTGTATCCTATATGGGCAGTTGTATCCTCCTATGCACTCACCCTGCTACTATCATTTGTGCATGGATCCCATACATATGTGTCCAGACATGTGGTATGGTCATCCCGACCAATAAGGGGTGCATCCTCATCATTGCAGACCAGTCCTAGAAGTAAGTCTCCCATCAAATTGTCAGTCTCCATAGCCTTATCAAACAATGGGGTCTCCAAAAGAGGTGATTCAATCTCCTCATATTGTTAGGTATGTGTAAGGTCCACTGTCTCCAAATCATGTCACTCCTCCTGGGTCTACAGATCCATATGCCTCTGATGTACAATCCTCACACAAGGCTCCTCCACCATATCATAGAGGCCACTGATATCCTCATGTGTCGTGGCTATCATAGATGTCTGAGAAAATGACAAATGTATCACGGTCATCATAGAAAGCTCATCCTCCTCCATGCATGACTTCCTGAAAGCCATGTCTAAACCCAAGGGTAGGTCATCTGACTCTCTAATCTCATCATATCTCAGTGCTAACACCTATGAATCCTCACACTTGTCACCATTGTGGTGAAGTTTCAAATCCTCAACACTGCCTGAAAAGGAAGATGAAGAACATGCACCATCATTACGTTCATCTAACTGTCCCCTAAATAAGCAATAGTCACTAGCCTCATCGGATTGCTCTAAATAGGAATCTATGGCCTCATCCTCATGCATCTCCTCATCCTCATCCTCATTGTCATAGTGCACCTCAACAATGTGCACCTTCCCTTTACCCCAACATCTGTGATCTGGCTCCCAAGGCTCTTTGCAACTGTAGCAAAGTTCCCTTCTCCTAATGGGTGTAGGATTAACCTGTGCTTCCCTCTATTTAGCTACTCTGGCTCTGTTTTTCTCTGTTATGTGAACCCAATGTGTAACCTCATCGTTGCTCCACCTAGGATTTTTTATGGATATAAATTGTTGGAGTGTTAATTGAGCCCTTAATCTCTCACTGGGGGCGTAATATTCTCTTTCACAACATACAGTCTCTCTAGCAAAGTTCAACATATCCATCTCTCCTTATGGAAGACCCCTCAGGCTAGCAGGAGTTATGGCTCTGATACCACTATAATGTTCCCAACCCAATAAGATAGGAACATTGTGTTTTTCATTAATTTTTATGTGTTTTTAGGTTGTGGCATTTCATCAAACACTTTGCAAATTTATGTCTCATGAGTTGCACTAGGGTTTATAATGATGGTTTAGTGTGTTTTTGCAGCCATTAATCAAAGAATATATAGCAATGGAATGTACTCAACAAGATGTAAGATCAACAACACAAGAAATATCCATAAATACCTCAAATCTGATTTATTAATAATAGATCTATGACCTCATACAAAATGGTGCAGATCTGGAATACATATAAGGGAATAGTGTGTTGGGCTGATAAAACCTCCAAGATACAAGATAGCAGAAGATCCAGGATTCCAAAATCCTCTCCAAGATATAGACCAAAAACCCAACTGAAATGTGATGATCTTCCTAGCACAATTAGCCCCTCATTGGCTGAAGCAAACCAAGAATTTGGCCTCTCTGAAGATGGCCACCAAGCCCTCTGATAAATATTCCAAACTATAGATCAGTCCAAGTGAAACCCCATGGCAAAGTCTCAGGCTGAATGATGAAGAACTGGCCCACCAAAAGATGGATTCCTCAATATGCAATGTACCCTCCTCCTCACCAGCTCGTGCCAAGCTCCAATAAATAATATGAAAGAGTAAAACCCTTCAAAATAGGCTAAATAAGGCACCCTGTGCCATACAAAGAATACCCCAAATCTCCTTTTCCTAGATTCCTTCTCCTCTTTCTAGAACAAGCTGCTCTCCTCAAGGTGGTGCGCCCTCCTACTGAAAACCCCCTATAGTTGCACCATGTCTCTCTCTGAACCTGTAGTTGCTGAAGAATTCCCATGTGGATGAAATAGACTGATTTAGAATGGTGAGGGAGGGATATTTCACCTCTGTGACCAAGCTTGGACTAGGTTGGGTGGAATCCTTCACCACCGAGTTGATCTCTAGGGTTTGTTAAGTCAAAACCCTCAAAACCCCCAAGTGCATGGGCTCACTAGCAAGAAGCCAGATATCAAACTTATAATCAACATAATGGGAGAATAGAGGCCCCTATCTCTCTTTTATCCTCCATGTTCACCTTGTCTCTCCAAGTGACTTTTACTTGATTTTATTATTAATTAATTAAATCACTTTAATTAATTAATTAACCATTTTACCTCTAAAAGTGATTTATCTCTCCTTATGGCTTCTAGCCACTGAAAGTCACTTCTCATCATCCTATCCTATAGTGTTATTCCTCTCGATTCCGATGAGTTATTACACTAAGAAGTTCCTCCAAGTATTATGCCCAATATGACCTTCTTAGTGAATTTATTTAACATATAGCCCATAATAACTCAAAATTACAGAAATCATCATAATTCCACGAAACCAAAGCCAAGTTGTGCAAAATGGATCATGATGATGAAATAATATGAGTGATGCAATTTGGGCCCCATAAAACCCCTCAATAGCTCCTGTACTCACCATCACCCCCATCTGGCCACTCTGGTTAGCATAACACTCTGTAATATAATGATGTCCAAAAGTGGGGACATTACATTCCCCCAGTCTCACCTTTACCCCATTTCCAATACGTCAGAATTTCTAGTTACCAACGAGGGGAAAGGCTTCAACAAGTTCTTTCCAAATAATTGATCCTTTGGAATATTTTAAAGGCTCTCGAACCCACTCTAAAATGGATAAGTTGGGAAAGTATTTGGAGTTCATGACTCTTACCCATAGACAGATGCTTAGGGTAAGTCTCCATTGGTTCCTTCCTGCTAGGGCTCAGGAAAAAAGATGAATATTATTTAAACCCAATCCTCCCAAATCTTTAGGTAGCGCGATTGAATTCCAACTGGTCAAATGAGTACCTCCAGGAGAGTTTTGTCTTGCCCACAAAAAACAAAATCTTATACAATGAATATGATCTAGAATTCCTTTAGGGATTGCAGCTATAGAGTTCTAGTATACGGGAATGCTTTCTAGGACTGTTTTAACTAGCACTAGTCTTCCACTTCTAGAAAGGAGTCTATTGACCCAGATGGCTATTCGGGCTTCGAATTTTCTGATTAGCCACCTCCAATATTATTTCATGTAAGTGTCTGGTTTTAAGTTGAAGCCTAGGTACTTGAAACATTCAGAAAGGGATTTTCTTTGGGCAGGAAATGAGCTGGTGATGGCGATCTCTTATGTTTGCGCGCATTGATTAAGCAATAGACAAGATTTTTGCATGTTTACTTTCATTCCTGTTGCACTACAGAAGAGATTTAAAATAAATTTGAAGGAATTCAAGTTCCTCTGAGAACCAAAAAAGTTGTAGAAGATGTCATCGACAAATAACAAATGATTTATTGATTCTTATTCTGAGACTGCGATTCTTCACAAAATGCCATTCGACTGGGCCTCCTTGATCAGGATGATAAGTTCTTCTGGAACAATCAAGAATAAGAAGGGAGATAGGGGACAACCTTTTCGGAAACCTATAGAAGCTTTGAAAAAGCGAGAAGGGCCTCTGTTGATAAGGACGAAAAAAGAAGCACTTTGAACACACCCCATAATCTAGTTAACCGCTTTTAAAAACATGCCCATTTGGAGTAGTTCTAGATGAAGAAGGTCCAATTTGCTCAGTCGTAGGCTTTGGAGAGGTCCAATTTGAGAATGGTTGCCTTTAGATTTTGTTTTTTGATAGAGTGGAGCACTTCTTGCACTATGGCAACTACATCATCAATTTGTCTATTGTGAAAAAAGCCAAAATGTTCTTCCCCTATGAAAGCACGTAGCATCAGTCCTAATCTTCTAGAGATAATATTAGAGATTAATTTGTAGATAACGTTGCAAAAAGCAATTGATCTGTAATCTTCAAAGGAGAAGGGGAATTATTTTTGGGGGATAAGGCACATGAAAGTGGAATTGAGAGGACCGTGAATTCTTCCTTCCTCTTGTGATTCTTTGACCATGTTGGCACAGGGGCAAACCCAGGGTTCAATGCTCAAGAGCACACCAACAAAGCCCTAACTACCGGCCCTTTTGGCAACACCTGCAAAGCAGATGAAGTCTCACCCGAGGTAGAGGCAGGGGTGGTTGGGTTGCAGGACTCAAGTGTCTGCAACCTTAGCTGGGATGCAGATCTGTGACTATATCACTTACAGAGTACTTAGCATAGATCATTCGACAATATTCAACCCTTATTATACTTCGCATATAGCACAGAGCATTGCAGCATTCACTTATATCTAAGGTATTTTAGCACTTAGTAGTAGTAAAACAGATCAGATCCAGTAGATCAGCACTAAGCATCTTCATACATGTCACACACCTCTAAGAAGCACAAAGCATAAGTAAATCTATCTAAATATATCAAAGCACTTAGTAACAGATGGGATGACACATCAAGTCGAAGCACAAAGCATAACACACAGATTTACATGGTCCACCCCCACCCTGGGGCTATGTCCACCAACTCTTCTTCTTATTGCGTCTTCAATCGGTTACGGGTGATAGGGCCTTCAGCCGCATCTGTAGCTTTTCAGCTTCATACTTTGCCTCCTAGAGCTGTGACTCCAATTTATATAACTCTGGGTTTTCGGTTAGGTTCTCATATGTCTAGGCACTGCGGCTACTCAGCTGCTTGCACTCCAAGGCAAGAGATTTTAGTTTGTCAATTGTGCTGCGGCCAGTTATTTCTCTTTGGTCTTTGATCTCCTGTGGGGTTTCAGGTACTGCGTGAAGCTCTAGATCTACAATGTGTTGTTGGAGCTTCTGGATTACTCCTTCTAGTTGTGCCACCTGCTGTGGAACCCATTCTTTTGTCTGTACTTTGACGATGGTCACAGAGTGAAGTGCTCTGTTGACCAGTTCCTTTATGTCGAGTTGCTCTGTGAGCAATTTTTCCTTTCTTTGTTGTACCTTAGCTTTCTCTGCATGCCATTTTTCTTGGAGAGCAATCTTTTCTCATTCTGACGTGTTGCACTGCTCCATAAGAACTCCTTGTACCTGTGTTAAAGCTTGAGTGGCTTGTGTTGTTTCTTCTTGAGCTCGTCGAAGGCGAACTTTGACTGTATCAACAATCTGGTGTAGTTGAGTTGGCTCATCCCCTGATTCTGGTGTTCCTATTGTCAGAGGCATAGTGGAGACTATGCAGCTAGACTGTAGTGCATGTTGCACCCCTTGGAGTTCAATCTCGATATGATTATACATACGCTCCTGCATCGCCTCCTGTGTCTCTACTATCTCCAGCGCGGCATCGTTTAGGGCTGAAACGATGAATTTGAAGTCGTCTAGGGTCAGTGTGGTCTGCAGCTTAGTCATGGGAGCTTTGGACTTCTTCTGGGAAGAAGGTTTCTGAGGTGAGACCTTCCTCTTCTTCAAAATCTCTGCTTCATCTCTGTGCTTCTGTTCGACTTCTTCTAACTCTTCACCATCACCCTCTTTCTTTGGCATGATGGAAGCAGTCTTCACTGAGGCACTACTTAAGTCTTGCACTTCGTTGATCTTTTGTTGCATGCTAGGTCCAGGTAGATCCTACGCAGTTTCTGGACTATCTACATCAGAGATGTCCACAGGGTCAGCTGGAACAAGGAGGTATGCCGACCATTCCTTTGTGATCTCCTCCAGATCTTCTTTTGTTAATCTATAATAGAATTGTAACTATTGCTCGTGCTCGTCAACGCGCACTGTGATGTAGAGAAAGTGTTTGTCTGCACTGAACTTCATCAGGGGCCGAAACCTGTAGAGGGTGTTCGGAGTGATGTGCGGTGTAGACTGGATAGCTACTTTCAACTGATTATAATATGAATGAAACATGGCATTTGACTGCCATTTTTTATTCATATCATTCAAGTACCATAGGGTACTGAAGTTCGCAGCCAAAGTTTCATAGGGTCCATGTCTAGGAAGGTCGCACCTTCTGGCATTTCCCATGCAATGAATGCGATCAGTATGAGAATCCAGCTGAAATGGAACTCATACCCTTGGTCCTGCACTTCCCTGCGAGGTCGACTACGAATCCAATCACTTGGGTGGGTCAGTTCTTGCGGACTAATTTCCCAACAATTAGTTGACAGGCTAGGTGCACTGCGTCGTTCTGGATAGAGGCTACCTTGTAGCCTCGCGTTCCTTTCTCAACATCGCCATATGTTTCTTTAATATTTTGTGCTAATGCTATGTTCATGGTTTTTCCAGGATAAAAATCCTGTGGGTCAGGGCCTTGCATGCTTAAGCCCTTGATCCGATTGATTAACATCGGATCCACTATTATGCGACGATTTAACCACAAGTAACCTCTGTGGTAACAAGATAGCAGAAACTTAACGCATGCATTCACCTCCTGGTGTCTGCCAAAGTGCGGGATCTTCATAACATTCAACAATGTGGACTGCGCAAGGTTATGGTTCCAAGGATGGGGGATAATATTTGAATTCTTTCCCTTTGTATTCGTCAGATACTTATGCGGGGCGAGCATACTGTAATCTTTATGGTCTTCAAGGTTGAAGTCACCAAACTTCAGTGCTACTATCTTATCCTGGTCCATGCGAACTACGCGTATCCCTTTGGGTAGGTACATCGTGACCAAGGCATAGTCAAAATCTCTAGGCACACTATCTTTGTTCACTGTACCGCTCAGAGGAGGTATATAGGCAGGTAAGATGCTTGAAATCAACTTAGCATTCGCGAGATCATCTCTATGCTTCATTCTCGTCTCTGTCGTGATTCTTGAAGTTCCTGCTCCCTGAGCAGTCGATGGATAATGTTGGACTCCTCTTGTCGATGATGCTTGCACACCTGCAGACATCCTTCTTTCTGACATAACTTTCTCGGTCGTGAGATCAACAAGTACTTCCTTCACAGATTCTTCAAGTGCGCTAAGCTCCTCGAACATACACGCTCAGGGTTAATAATATCGAGTTCACGAAGTAATGTAGACATGGAAATAAGATGGAAAGTAAGAGCGTAATGATCACTGGACAATCTTAACCAAGGTTGCAAGCTCAAATTCTCAATTTGACAAAACTTTTCTTCATGCATGGCGCGACGAGGTAAATAGGCAACTCAGCAACAGATTGCTTGCAACGAGTATGAGGTCTCATTAACTCTTGTTCTATCCATTATGGCGCAGTCCAATGGTCAGGTGGCGAGCCATAAATGTTTTTCCAGACGTTCGGAGCATCAGTCGAGAAGATATATCATCCCCAATGGCTATATTTCTTTTCCACGGAGAAGTGACATATGGCATTGTTCTGATATCTCGGCGAAGCTCAAATTCTGCAAATTTTCCTTCTGTGAGGCTCCCTCTGGAACCTTCTGTAATTTTTCAATCTTAGCCCTCTTCCTACTTAGCTTCCTAGCCTTCTTTCCAGTGAGCTTCATCTCAGTATTCTTCTTTCCATTATGATTTTTATCTTCTTTAGATATAGTTACTACGCGTTGTTGGGAATCTTTCAGGTTTAACATCTCTTCTGCCTCTTTAGTCTTCTGAGGGTATTCTAGTGGTCTTGCAGCTTCGACATCGGAGTCTCTAGGGTCAAATAACTTTGATCCATTTTCCTATTCTTTAATCAATTGAGCCATCCTTCTGGTCATGAAATCTTTTAACTCTTGTTTTTTCTGTTCCGAGGCTTCTTCTTCTTCTTTCTGTCTGGCTTGATCTCTTTCAATCCAAGGTTTCCCTAGTAACATGGTAAATGGGGAATTGTTTTCAATACATTTGATAATCTCAAAATATTCCTTTGTTGAAGTTCCATTGATAGTCATAGATATCTGAGAAAGCCTCCCACATAAACTTACCAGCTTCCCTCTGAATAGATTTATTCCTCCTAGGGAAGGGATCATAGCAGGTCTTCCTATATCTTCCTAGGTTCTTTCTGGCATAATATTCACTTGTGTCTCTTCATCAAGAACACAGTCAATGTTGAAGTCTCCTATTCTTGCTTCAATGCATTCTTTTTCTTTGAAAATCTCTGATAATCTGACATGTCGGTGGTCATTCARGGTCTCCTTCATTTGTATCAATACTTTCTCTGATTCTTGTTGGGGTKCTACCTTTTTTGGATCTGCCTTAGGGTTTTCTTGGTTCAGATTCATTCCTTCTTTGCTTAGCGATCAATCTAGGGCAATCCAATACTTCATGGTCTAGAGCTTTACAACAAAGACAACTAGGCCTTCTTCCAGGGCATTCCTTAGCAACATGTCCTGGTCTTCTACAACTATAACAGAGGGTTAATCCTCTCTTTCTTTTAAATGATCCCTAGCCTCTTCTGTACTGCGCACTAGGATCATAGGAGTTAAGCTGCAACAAATTCTTTCTAGGATCCTGCATCCATTTGTTAGTCCAAACATTCTTTCTATGCATAGGTATAACA
>JASDQU010100561.1:150803-165842 GCA_032191745.1 Picea mariana
ACTTGTCAACTTAGTAATTTCTCCATTAACTTTATTATTTAAATAATTTATTTTGTATTCACTTTGAATTATAGTACACTCATCACTTCACTTTATTATTTACCTTCTAAAAATCTCTTAAACCACTTTGACTACTTTGACCTTTTGGGGCTTCTAGATGACTCATGAGGGTTCTTCAACTTCACATGGCCATAACTCTCTAACCGTGAGGAGTTATGTGACGTTCCACATACCACTAGAAATGGCATGAAATGTACTATCCATATAGAATAGTATTACCTACAAATATATCAAAACTCATACCGTTATCCATCAAACAAACTTGGGTCCATTACCCAAACCTAGGTTCTCAAACTTCTCATGGCCATAACTCTCTAACCGTGAAGAGTTATGTAACGTTCCACATACCAACGGAAATGGAATGAAATGTAATATCCATATAGAATAGTATTACCTTCAAATATATTAAAACTCATACCATTATACATGAAACAACCTTGGTTCCATTACCCAAACCTTTGTGCTACCAGAATTCGCTACCGGACTTTCTCCAAGGGTTGACATCAATATACAATATCACTCTCCAATGGTTGACATCAATGACAACCAAAAATCCATACCAACTATCCATCAACCTAATCCAATTGTCTGATAATAAATATGCCAAGTCTTGGCTAAATCATTGGGGAATAAAGGAAGAGGTCACTCTACAGAGTAATGATGATATTAAAAATATTATTAATTTAAGGAGAAATTATGGTGCAATAAAGAATTAGAGGATAACATAAAATTAAGATGTTATAAGGAGGTGATGAACCCTGATATAGAAGATCAAATGTATCTCTTTCTTTTAACTAGCACGGAGAAGAAAATCAGCATTACTAGAATAAGAACAAACTCTCACGAGCTCCATAGTGAAATAAGGCATTGGACAATTCCTGAAATGTCATGGGGCAATAGAATTTGTCATCTCTGTGACACTAAGAGGGTTGAATATGAAAGCACTATCTCTTAGAATGTCCTATATACATCCACAATAGATCTTAACTTCAAACTCATCAAAACTATGGTGATTTAGGAATGCTTCTCTTAAAGCTTTTTTAGCACTTTTTTTTAAAGCAAACCAAGTAATTCCTTACCTTTTCTTAAGGTCCAATAGACCAAAGTTGGCCTCGGTGGATGTTAATAACTATCACACACACACACACACACACATCAAGCAAAATGTATCAAAAACTTGCATGCATCAACTACAATACTTCATTAATGTGACTGTGATTCATTAATGAGTCACTGTCCCATCATCAATTGAGAACATGGTTGATTTCCATATCTCATCCAGTGACTTAATTATGGGGCATCCATCAATAGCTATTACGAAAAAAAATACACATGTACAGGTTCATATAAACATGGAAAAAATTGAATAAAGTAACCAAACCGACCATGATTTCAATCTCCAAACATACATGCATGCAAGAGATCAAGTTATCAAGGAATTTCATGAGTTGTTGGGCTTCCTAGGCAAGATAATGACAAAGATAGTTAGGTCCAAATTTGTGGGGAAGCAATATTTATCATCTCTTAATGTCATGTTATTTACAAATTTAACCTTTAAATACTCAAATGCACATAATTTCATGCTTTAGAATATAGTACTGATAATACTCTTCATAAAGGCTTGCACGAGATTACATAAAGAAAACAATTAGGATATGTGCATCCCACATGTAAAATTTACAATCTAACTTTAACACAAGTTGCCATCCTTCATATTCAACATACCAGGAAGCTTTACCGAGCTCATAATATCACTATAAAAAGCTACTCTTCAACCTCAACCCCTCTTACACGTATCATATTGCAAAGAGGCAACAAATGATTAATAGAGGAATAATTAGTTATAGCTCTTCCAAATGAAGCATGTAAACGAATATATAGGAATAACTCCAACAACAATTGTACTCATATTCCATGATTATGCTATCTACAACATAACCCTACAGGAAAAGAACCTCGTTTTACATGTCATATGGTTACAAGAAGACAACAAACCCTATCATGGCCTACACGTCAAGCCCTAGATGGTAAATTTTTCCTTGTTAAACTTATATCTAGTGACATTGTGCTATATAACAACTAGGTAAAACCCCCCATTCGCAGCAATAATCTACTCAAAATTTCATCATACTAAGCTTGGAAATGCTCCCACCAAATTCAATTTGGTGCCAAAGTAAGTTCGTCAAAGAAAGTTTGAAAGGTGGTTGCTTTGGATTGTTCTTTAGCCATTACCATAAGAGACAAATGGGGATGTTTTGACCACAATCTACCCCACAACATCAATAGTAAAGGAAAACCAAATAATGGGGTCCAAGAATGAGAACTCTCAAACCCTAACTCGTGGCCACCCGAGCTAAACACAAGTTGGATAAAGAAATAAATGAATGCATATTTATATGTAGGATAAAATATAATGTGTGTGAAATCAATGGGAGATTTAACAAGGCTTGCATGCAAAAAACAAAACCACCAACACTCAAACAATGCTTGCAAAAATGAAGTCAATTTAAGATTGTTCTCATGAGCTAAGGGTTACATATTTCCCATCATTCCTTTAAGTTGATGGCTAATATTTTTCCATGGTGGCCTTCACCTTCCAATTTTTTCCCTTTCACCACATATAAATGCAAACTCAAATTAAGAGTTGAAACTTGGCTCCTTTTCCACTTTGAAAGGTACAAGGCCAAGCTTGAGCATATAACCTGAATTTCACATTCCCCTCTACCACAATTGCATGTTCTTGGAATGACATAACTAAGCGTCATTGCATGCAAAGAAGGGTTGAACATTACTTGCTCAAATGACATCGAACATGCTTCTCACATAGTGTAATGCATAAGGGTAGGTTAAACAATGAAATGAGGAATCGAGGCAAGATTGAGATGCAAGGGTTTATCCCTTTACACATCCACCATTGGATATATGGGAATGGTCACAATTCATTTCCCCAATTTGGCATTTCAAAACCATGCCTGCAGATGCATCACCATCTCAATGTTTGACATCAATTTGTCTCCTACCAACATTTTATAACCTTGAAATGTTTTACCTAATATAACTTTGAATGGTGATCCTTTGTTTGTAGTGTCTCCCTTTGGATGGATTTAGAATGAGTTTCTTTACCCATGGCATCCATACAATACACGAGTGTAGGCCTTAAGGCTTGGAACCATTTTGTAGACTTATTACCATGTCGATGTATTTGTTGGTGATTAAACACAACCTGAGCTAACACGTGGGAGCATGCAAATACAATTATAAACATCCACCACTCCATTGAATTTGTAAGTATCGTGGCTACATATCATCATGATAAAAGAACTAATATAAAACGTGTACTTGACCTCTAGAAACCAAACATTTACATCATTTATGAAACATAAGCAACCATGAATCAGATGAGCATACATCACATATGAAGCAACAGTCAACAATAACAATATGAGTCTTAGACAAACCATACATCAAGCAATAGGTTGAAATAGATCCAACATCCTAATCTTCATGCACATTAGAAGGATACCCTATATCGCCTAATGGGTGATCTTGGCTAAATTTTTATAAGCTAAGGCGGCATTAAAACATCTGAAGGCTCTAGAGTTATGTTGGAAAGTTTGTATAGGTGTGCTTCATTCCAAAACTTTGCATCATATGTATGTTGACTAGTTTTTAGGTCAATAGTATCATGTTTGTAATTTGAACTTTTGCATTTCGAGCAGGATCACCTTATGACATATACCAACCTTCATAACCTTTCACTCATCCATGATTTCAATTATAAGGTACTTAATTGGATATACAAAGAGATTCAATTTATTTGCAACTTCCATAATCCATAGGCACAATCATGTTTGAATTATTCACTATTGCTTTGAGCTTCAAGGTTTGATGTTGTGTTTTTCCTATCATTAATGTTGGTGAGATCCTGGGTGAGCCTACTTCATCATGCCTCTTAGGCTTCATGGTTTGTGTTATGACTATCATAACCACCAATGATATTTTTGGCATGGTTATGTATTTCACCATATTCACATTCGTGCAGTGCTACAAATAAATTTAGTCTCTTTTTTATATTAAAGGATATGTTTTGTGTCATGACTATCATAACCACCAATGATATTTTTGGCATGGTTATGTATTTCACCATCCTCACATTGGTGCAGTGCTACAAATAAATTTATTCTCTTTGTTATATTAAAGGACATGTTTTATTGGCTTGATAGTTTTTTCTTTACAAGTGTGGCTTTGGCTTGAGCACCAATGATGGAGAGTATGTTCCATAATCTTATATCATTCCTTATTTTTTCCTTCAAACATGCAATATAGATGTTTTGCATTTTGTCTTTTGGTGTGCTCAAAACTCTTGTTGCTAAGATTTTTTATTCATGGTGTATTCCTCTATGGATCTTAGTAGTCTAAGGTGAGTAAGTTTGGTAAAGACATCCTACTCTTATTCATCACATAACCCTTTGATAAAGTCTGATTAAACTATTGTCAATTCAATATCAAACCTTTGCTTTTATTTTCCCACCACATAAACCAATGGAGGCAAGACCTTCTAGGTACATTAAAGTGATTGAGATATTATTGTTCTTACTTTAAGTGAGGTTCATCTTGAGATGTCTCTCAAACTTGATTAACCATGTGGTACCCAGCATGGGAACATTTCCATTGGACTTGGGTAATTCAAAGTTTACTTAGTTAGGAGGCTCTGGCTGTGAACTATACAACCCGTCCAACACATGGGATCTTGAATTTTCTTGACTCAAATTTCCTTTATTTACACATGAATTGGATGTTGACTTATAATATTGGATTTGTTGAATAGAGTCATCCAATTTTTTCTCAGTGTGTCATATTTGTTGTTCATCTCATTCTCGAGATGCTTGACTTCCAAGCTTAACTGGACATTGATAAATCTTTTGTATAATGAAACATGTTTTAGACATCGTTAGTTCAATTTTCACCTATTTTTTCTTTGAGGTTTAACAATGAACTTTCAAAAATTACCATTTTTAGAATATTCTTATCTAAAAAATATTTTTTTAACTCGTTATCTCTCCCAAATCAAAATGTATTTAATTGAGAAAAAGGGTTTTGTTGAGCACTCAACACACCCTAAAAAAAAAATGTCTATGACTTTTCTTCTTTTTTGGGTACCACTCAATCTTTTGCATCGATTGTCTTCACTTCAGTTATGAAACTGATACCTTCGCTTATCTTATACGTTTCCTAATTGAATTAGTTAAACTTTATTTAAAATTGTAACAAAGAGTCATATTAACCATAAAGAGGACTTGACAACCACTCAAGGAATCGGTGACCCAGAAGTTTCCCCAATGCGCTTCAAAGGTTTGGCATTGGTAAAAGTTGTAAGGTGGCTAAAATAGTTTGGAAATTCAAAGTAGCCGAGTATCGACCCTCATCGGCATTAGCCGATGAAAGCGTTTCTTTCCTATGAACAACCCCGGGAAGGATTCCGCTGAAGACCGATCCATTCGGTTTCGGCAGAAAAATGTAATAGTAAACGCCACACAAATCGGGAAGTACAATCGTCGACCTCGGACCTCCAATATATTTTAGGTGTCCTTTTTGTTTATCAAATACAACCCGATATCGGCACCCGTAGTATTTAGTTTGTTATTAGTGTTTTTGGGGCGAGTAAGGTCCCAAATAAGATCCTACTTATCAATGATTGCCTTCCGTTATTAAATACTTCTAATTATTCAAGGTCGATAATTCCATGAAAGCATCATTTGATATCAGACACTTTACAAAAGGGAAACATATCAACAGACCAACAGTACCACAACGACGATTACAAGATCAAATGATTGGTGCAATCTAATGATTTATGATAAGAAAACACGGTAAATTTTCTATTTTTGCATCCATAAGGAAGCATAATACATTCAAAATACTTCCAATACTTAGTATTAAAGGGCTCCCGCCAAGGCCAGATCACATACAACTAAGTCGCACCGACATCGCGACCAACCAGTCAGGTAACAGTGAAAAGATGAGTATCATTACAACAAAAGAGCAAGAGAAAAGGAATTTTCCCCAAAAATCACTCAGGAGAATGCAAGGCACCAGATCGCTTGTTATGCCTCCCCACACGCAAACCTTTCCTGGGTTTTCTACTCACGCCCTGCACTATGTTCTTTTTTCCCGCCGCCCGCTGCGCCTCGCGCAGTTGCACAATTGTATCTTGTGCTTCCCGAAGCCATCTCTGCAGCCAAACCGTGCTTCCTACGTGACCCTGCGACGACGGTATCTCTAGGTATTTTTCCGCCAACTGACACCACAGGTCTCTATTCTCTTGGTAGAGTTCAGCTATTGCAAGTTTATCCCACTCTAATTGTTGAGTTGGGCTCTCGACGAGAGAACCTGGTGTTTTTTCCTGTCCTCTCCCGCTTCCTCTACCAGTAGTCCCAACCATCCCCGACCAGTTGGTAGGCATCGTAGACCCCTCAGGGGATAGATGTACACTTATCTTGATCAAAAGGTGGTTTTCCTCTCCTTTGATCGATTTTTTCCTAGGCCTTCCTCTTCTCCATAGTTTCTGCTCATGAGAAGGCACGTTTACCAACATACCTTTCTTAGATGCACCCTTTTCAGCTTCAATCTCCATTGAGGATGCTAACACCATCTCCAAGCCAAAACTTGCACCTCCTGTTGGAATTTCAAGGACATGGGAAGCTGACCAGAAAGAATCTCAGGCACGCTAGGGCTCAGACCTGGCGCTCCAGCTACCCCGTGGACCCCTTCCTGTGTTTGGAGGGGATCCCATTATGCAGTAGCGTAGTGACTGAGTCATCCACAGGTGAAGGAGGATGTTTACGCAGGACTTCACCAAGATGAATTCACCAGACCGAAATTACAGAGAGTATAAGCTCGACATAAGCGTAAGATTTCCCACAGAAATAACGGAATTTATAGAAAAACAAAGGAGCGAAACATAGCGTGTGAGTGCAACACTTGCACCTCGCGACATGGTGTTTAAAGACTCGACGCACCTGAGTTGTTTGACGGATGCAATCCATAGCATGTAAACGTCGCTGATCGAAGTTACAGAGAACGTCCGGTACGACCCTTCCGATCTTTCTCCAAACCTCCGTTATTTAACGAATGATGTTTTACACGCTTGATAATATGGAATCTAGGAGCATTTAACGATTTTCCTTTTATGGTGTTTGACCTTTTGGGAGTATACACGTGCACACTCGCCTTCGACGTCTCTTTTCAGCCCCAAAGGTCAAATAATTACTATGACAATTTTTTAAAAAACATTTTAAAACGCTCATGGATGTCGTACTTGATTTGTCATTCCATGATATATTGACATAATTCATTTGACCAAAATGAGCAGCGGCTTCGGCTAGGTCATCACAGGTCATATGAAGGAGCGACTGAGATCACGTAAGTATTAAATGACTGAGACTAGCGGGGTACACAAGTATGTATTAGTCTTTTCATTTTATTTATGTCCTATCACAGGTTGCTTAAATCGCTAAACTTCCTCTATCTTGATTTACAGGTAAGAATCTTCCCCGATTACCGAACAGAGCTCATCCTGTGGCCTCGCCAAAGGAGCCATACGGAACATTGAAGTTGGATCATCGGCGCAATAAGGGATTTTGAGCTCCCCGAATGCGGTGCCCATGATAAGTTTATCGAATCGAGCAAGGTGGTCAAGTTGTACGTCGAACAAGACTCGCTATGGGACGAAGAATGTGCGAAGATAGTCGATGCGAAGCCAGGACAAGTGCAACAATTCAAAAAATACCCTACCAGATCTTGGACCGTGTTGCAACTACTAAACGCCAGTTTGGTAAAGTACCGAATGCATGTTGTATATATCAGAGGAGTATATGCAGCCCCAATGGAACAGCACAGGTTCCCATGAGACCAAACCTGTGAATATTTGTTTATCAGCTGGTCTGAATATGAAGAAAGTCATCCATTTCAAGAAATACCCCAGATGAACGGTTAAAGAAATTGTTGGATGACCGCGCCACGTGGCAATATTTTTTGGTTCAAACTGTATTTAGCCATTAATTTCGGTTGAATTTTATATTATAAATAGAGACATCGACTGGTTAGTCAAGGGTCGATGGTTATTGTAAGAACTCTTTCTTTTTGGTTGTTAGGAACTATTTTGAGACTGTTATGAATTGAGAAGTCCTTATGGACCAAATACAAGCTATTTTCGTCAGATGTGTGTGATTAGGATTAGAGAAGAACTACTTCCTATCCTATTCCATGAATGATGCAGTAAATGAGTAAGAGCAATCGATTTTGTTGTCAAGTTATCTGGTGCAATGTTTTGATGTTCTTTGCTTTAATGATGAAGATAAATGGTTGTGTTGTTATGTTATGAATGTTATGATAGATGAATTATTTTGCTTACCATGATCTTTATCACATATGTGTTTCTTTATGTTAATTAGTTTTTCTTAGACAGTAATTTGATGTTCATTTGGTTAATGTATTAGTACTAGGCCCTTTGGCATAGAATCACTATCGGCATGTTTGAGCGGTGGGTTATCCCAAGCTTAGCCTCTTCCCAGTAGTTGAAATTCAATCCTGTTACTTGTCAAGTTGGCTTATGTTAGCTTGCATTTCTCAAACTAGTCCCACCCAAGAGAAAAATACAGAAAAGAACAATCCTACCTAAAGGGAGAGCCTTCACAAGAAAAAACAAAGCCCATAGATAAATTGGCCAGATCGCAAGATCTGGAGAACCATTCCATCTCAAATGTTGTAGAGTCTACTTGGGCTTCGGTGGCGGGTTTGGTTCCTTCTATTGAATCAAGGGATTTAAGACCCATCAACAAAATTGGCACCAGAAGGAGGGCTTGAGAATGAATAGTTGAGTATATAATTTGTATAGTATTTCAAACAACCTATAGATTCACAGCATCCCACATGCATGGCTAGTCTGTCACAAGATAGCCCACACACATCGAGTATTCCCGAAACGGATAACTCACCCAAGCATGAGGAAGTACCTTTTCACCTTGAAATACCTTACGCCCTTCCTCACGAGGAAGCCGATCAATTCAGGAGAATCACTAGAGTCTACGCCCGACACATCGGTGTGTTACCCCTAACTTGCATCCTCCCTCGAAGAAAAGAGCAAAGCAGACTGGTGGTCATCACTCTCGATGAAGTTTTCGTACACTTCGTGGAAGACTTAATAGATTTCACGATCATCGAAATTCAAGAACCTCTCGATCTGAGACCCAAAACACCAACTCCCGACGTCTTTGTGCCAAACGACTTTTCGGAAGAAGAAGAGTTTGACTCGGACCCTGAAGATATGGAGGATGAGAATAACCATGAAGAAGAAAGGGAAATCTAGATTCATAACAATTAGCCTTGGTTAGCCAAAGACGTCGTGGTCGTCCCTGGACGGGCACATAATCTGCCCTGGCACCCAGAGAAGTTGCTTCCCAAGTACGATCCTGAGACTTCAGGTTTACCTGAAGACCATATCAAGAAATTCATACTTACGATCAGACTTATGAACATTCAACATGAAGACGTAGTCTGCAGACTTCTTCCCTACACATTTGAGAATTCAGCCTCCACATGGTATTTTAATTTGCTAGTAGGATCTATAACCAGCTGGACTAAATTCCAAAAGGATTTCCTCGACAAATTTGCAGAAGAAACTACTACGGGAGCCCTGATGGCTGAATTGTTCGTGGCTACCATGAACCCGAAGGAGAGGGTTAAGGATTTCAATCAAAGATTCACGACCATCTTGAACAAATTTCAACCCACAGTGAAACCAACTCAAGAGTTACAAATCGAGCTTTATGCTAACGCCCTCCCGACTTCTATCTCTATGTTCATAAAAAGAGCCGCCAAGCAAACCCTTGCGGAAAATTTTGAAGAAGCCAAAATGACAGAATTTCATATGAAAGGATGTAAAGAAGTTCAGGCCTCTCTTATAAAGAGAGAAACCCAACCCCCTCCCGGGAGGGGTCTCCTTTTGACTAGGCCGTCGGGGAAACCGGCCGAACAAACACCTAACAAAGGTAATGGAGATATAGAATACCTACAAAGCATGGTTAAGAAATTGTCAAATGAAATCATAGACATGAAGAGGAGCACAGGGGAGGGAAACCAAAGCCAAAATCCCTATAATCTGTTCTTCAAAAGGAACCAGCCTTTCAAAGCGATTGAACCTCCCCCAGCTAACTTAAACATTGACCTAGGGAATGTTGCATCTGATTCTTTCTATACTTATCACTAGGATAACCACTCTGAAAGAGAATGTCCTCAATGGGTACATGCCATGAATATGATGGCCAATCATTTTCTGGACAAGGTCTCCCTGACCGAACAGTCAAGCAGTTCAGCCATAAATATTATCGATCGGGAAGAGACTGACCCACCACGAGAAACAGCCATCCTGATATGGCATCCTGACATGATAGCATCTTCGGATGATCTATTTAAGCCTCGAGAACAACCCACAGAAGTATCGGTAGCAAAGGCATGTAGTAAAGGTCAACCCGGCTCGAAAGATACCAGCACCGCCCGGTCCTCGCAAAGTAAGTTCATCCCCGATCACCCAAAAACACCTTTTGCTCCTAGTAAGAAGCCTATAAACATCCATACCCGGGAATTTCCCAAACTAGATTACAACGTAGTCAAAGATTTAAAGAAGCTAAAGACTAATATATCGGTTATGGATATATATATAGAATTCCTTAGCATAAATACTTTATGTTGCAAGCTTTGGGCTCTGTAGAAGACTCGACAGTTGGCAATGGTCAGCAGAAGAACCTATCCCTAACCGGTCCATTGAGCAAGACAATCGTAAATACCTACACGGAAGGAAGGAAGGAGAGACCTTTTGTCCCACCCTTCCTTCTAATGTTTGAAGTCTTCAACCGAAATCTTCACAATTGTTTGGTAGATTCTGGGGCGTCTTCTAATGTAATGCCCTTGGCAGTTTGTAATAAGTTGGGTGTTGTCCCTCTCCAAAGCGATAAGCATGTCATACAACTAGACAGAACCCAAGTCAAGGTTATGGGAGAACTCAAAGCTGTAATGATCAGGATAGCGACACATCCTAATTTCGTGCAAATAATTGACATCTTTGTAGTAGATATCCCAGAGGCATATGGACTTCTGTTGAGCCGTGACTGGTCTGAGAAACTGAATGGATATTTTAGTATGGACTGGGCACACCTTTGGTTACCACTAAAGGGATACAGGAACATGATCTGAATCGACAGAGAAATATATCTGAGGCATACGATCACCGACCTAGAAACCTCGAACGAACCCGCGTCTACCGATTTCCCGATATTGGGTAATTACTCCTATGATTCCCACTTCGGGGACTTTGATCCTTTACTATCCACTGTTCCTTGTACCCAAAACTCCAAAATAACCTTCCAAGAGGAACCACCGACACCGATAGGGAACGCTCTCTTTTGCCAAAATCCTACACTTGAGCTTACGGGACGAGAGATCGGTAAACAAGAAATCAATATAGAACGACGAAAGAGAGATTGCCCTTCGTAGACTTGGACCCTCTTCTTTGATGGATCCAAATCACAAGAAGGGTCAGGAGTGGGGTGTATTTCTTATCAATCCTAAAGGATTGATAAGGATGTTATTTTCTATTCTATAGGCTAGAATTCGAATGTACCAACAACACTACTGAGTATGAAGCTCCAGTACAAGGGTTAAAGAAAGCCATAGATATGGGTGTCAAGGAGTTGAAGGTCTTCGGTGATTCTGATATTATTGTTAGGCAAGTGAGAAGCACCATACATTGCAATTCGCCTCATCTTAAAAATTACCAGCAGAAGGTGCATAGGCTAATAGAGCACTTTGACACTTTCAATATTACCGCGATACCTAGAGAAAAGAACACTCTTGTCGACTCATTAGCCACAGCCGCTTCCAGAGTGTCGCCTTTAGAAGATTATGAAGATTCTCGGTTCACTGTAGAGCTTCTCTACAAACCGTTGGTGCCGAACAACATTTCTAATTGGAAAGTCTTTGAAGGTGACGAGCAAATCATAAACTTCTTGACCAACCAAGACAACTTCAAAGATATAGCCATAGACGATAAATATTTCAAAGAGAAAACAATTGAAACTAATCCCCAAACAAGACAAGATGTCAGAAAATTGAAGGCTCACACAATCCCAAAGGGGATAGCTAATCTAGAGAGTCTATTTGATCTAAAGGATCGTCTTACAGGACCCAAAAATGCGAAGATTGGTAGCTCCTGCCACCTCCATGAAACGGTGAATCTTGGGACTCTAGAGGCCCTGAAGAATGTTAATCTTGGAAAATCTATATCTAAGGGAGAGAGGAAGGCCTACCTCAAATTATTCAGGCAATACCAAGATGTTTTCGCGTGGTCCTATAAGGATTTGAAAACATACGACACCCGTATTATTCAACACGCCGTCCCATTGAAGCCCGAAATGAAACCTTTCTAGAAAAAGCTCTAAAAGTATCACCCATCCCTGGAACCCCTCATGTATCAGGAATTGAGGAATCTTTTAGATGCGAAGATAATTTTTCAGGTTAGACATTCCGCCTAGGTGGAAAATCTTGTCCCAGTAAGGAAAAAGTCAAGAGAGATCCGATTGTGCATAGATTTCTGGAACCTCAACAGAGCTTCAGAAAAGGACAATTATCCCGTCCCGTCGATGGAACAACTCATGCAGATCGTGTCGAGCTCGGAGATTTTTTCCTTACTAGACGGTTTCTCAGGCTACAACCAAGTGTTGGTTTCAGAAGAAGACCATTTAAAAAATACCTTCTGAACCAAATGGGGAACCTACGCTTATAAACACCTGCCTTTTGGGTTAATCAATGCAGGAGAAACCTTCCAAAGAGCCATGGACGTGGATTTTCAGGGACTTATCAATAAGTGTGTGGTGGTGTATCTAGATGATGTAACAATATATTCGAAGAATGGGGAAGAGCACATCCAACACCTAACCCAGATTTTTTAGAGATGCAGGAAGTACGGTATATCACTAAATCCTAAGAAAACTATCTTCGGTGTCAAAAAAGGTAAGTTTTTAGGTCATGTTATATCTCGAGCAGGGATTTGCATAGATCGGAAAAGGATTAAGGCCATAGCCCAACTCCTGTTACCCCATAATAAGAAATCCATGCAGTCCTTTTTCGGGCAAATCAATTTTGTGAGGAAATTCACTCCTCATTTCGCCAAAATTATCAAACCTTTACAAAAGATGATTCACAAGGATGTCGAATTTAAGTGGGATGATGAGCGAAAAATKCTTTCAACGATATCAAATCCGCCATATCTCGATCTCTGGTGTTGCGAAGTCCCGATTTTAATAGATACTTTTCCCTCTATACTTTCGCCTSCGACCAATCACTAGCGGCGGTTTGAACCTAGAAGGACGATGACAACAACGAAGCCCCAATGTCCTTTATGATTACTAACCTTCAAGGAGTCGAGCTCAATTATCCYGCCATAGACAAACAGGCCTACACGGTCTATAAGGCAGTAAAACATTTCAGGTCCTACATTCTCAAGAATCACACTAAGGTGATTGTACCGCACCCTGCGGTCCGATCCCTGTTTACCCAACAAGAAATGGGAGAAAGAAGGGGGAATTGGATGGAAGTAGTCCAGGAATTTGATCTAGATATAAAACCTGCCAAGCTAGTAAGAGGACAAGGTTTGTGTAAGCTCGCAGTCAAAGCGCARGATCAAGAAAATGAAGATCCCGGGTGGGAAAACAAAATGACGYTATGGTGCAATGAAGTAGCATACATCTCCCCAAGACAAGACTCTCGGTACAAGGATTTATCTTATATTTTACATCATGRACCTTGTCCCGCAAACCTCAACCCTAGGGAAAGGAGAGACCTGAGATTGAAATCTACACAGTATTGCCTTATAAATTTAGTGCTCTTCCGGATCAATTATGATGGGGTACTATTGATATGTCTCAAACGAGAAGACACTGACAAGGTGCTGAAGGAACTCTGTGACGGCCCCGTCGGAGGACAATTTGCAGGAAACACCATCGCCCATAAGATTCTGAGAGCCAGCTATTACTGGCCCACCTTGTTTAAAGATGCTCATACTCACGCTAGGAACTATAAGAATTGTCAAATAAGTGTTGGAAAGGAGAAAAGGGCAGCAATCCCACTTCAACCCATGAATGTCTCCAGGCCTTTTGAGCAGTGGGGGTTGGATATCATAGGAGAAATTACTCCTAGTTCTTCAAAACTCCGCAAGTACATTCTTACTACTACCGACTATTTCACGAGATGGGTAGAGGCCATTCCTCTGAATCATCTAAATGAGAAGGTAACAATCCAATTTATTGAACAACAGCTGATCACAAGGTTTGGTGTCCCCTCTATTCTGGTCTTTGATAATGCAGCTTACTTTTCTTCTACCCTGTTAACAGAGTTTTCTCTGGACAAAGGGATCATGACCAAGTACTCTGCAAATTACTACCCTCGGGGAAACGGTGTGGCGGAGTCAACTAATAAGAACCTAGTAAGAATTTTGAAGAAGACGGTTACAGATAACCAAAGAAATTGGCACAACCAACTCCATAACGCTCTATGGGTCAATAGAGTCACGCCCAAGGAAGCTATAGGGAATTCCCCATACTTTTTGGTCTACGGACAAGAAGCCATTCTCCCAAACGGGCTTTATCTACCATCTCTCCAATTGGCCCAAGACTCCAATGAGGAACCCTCGTCGACCATGCAACAGAGAATCGACACTCTGCTCATGCTGAAAGAACAGAGAGAAAAGGCTAGGTCAAAATCCCTAGCCCATCAACAGATAGTGAAACAATGGTTTGATAAGCATAAGGCTAAAGAAAAGAACTTTGAGGTAGGAGACTTAGTGCTGAAGTGGGAAAAAGCAAACGAAGCGAACGGAAAACATTCTAAGTTTCAAAGCCTATGGCTTGGACCTTTCCAAGTGGCCGA
>JASDQU010100561.1:170839-195216 GCA_032191745.1 Picea mariana
AAGGCATGGCTCTCTCACAACAATCATACAAAATGCCCAAATCCCTTATAATCATTCTAGTCTATTAATTAAAGAGTTGGTAAATTAGACAATTGATAAGTCAATTATTACAATTGAGTAAGAACCAAATTGGACAAAGATAAATGGTGTGGTGTTTTTTTACTTCGCTAAATAATTATTTGTAATCCAATATTTTTACATAATTATTTGATACAAAATGCCCAAATCCCTTATAATCAGTGTAGTTTATTAATTAAAAAGTTGGGAAATTAGACAATTGATAAGTCAAATATTACAATTGAGTAAGAACCAAATTGGACAAAGATAAATGGTGGGGTGTTTTTTCGCTTGGCTAAATAATTATTTGTAATCCATTTTTTTTAAATAATTATTTGATTTTGAATACAAAGATGAGAGTAGCCTCCCTTCAATACTCTTATTTCAGTAATTTCTCTTAGTGCCCCTATATGATGTTTAAGTAATAAAAAATATTAAATATTGTAAACCACCTTAGAACACTATTTTTGAACCTCTCCTCTTTCATGTTGAGCATAAATTCTCTTAGTGCCCCAATATGACCTTTAAGTAATAAAAAGTATTAAATATTGTAAACCACCTTAGAACACTATTTTTGAACCTCTCCCTCTTTCATGTTGAGCTTGTTTAAGTTGGTGAGATTCATTATTTTTCAAGCAAAATCCCTATAGAAGTCAACCTTGTCCACATCATGGGCATCCATTATCACTAGGGCTTGATCCACGCGTAGCACTCCCTTGCCATCTCCAATGTTTTGGTAGTAATGGACGTTGAATGTTATATCATTGTCATTGTATATTGGAATGTTCATATCCCACCTTATGGCATTGCAGTGACACGTGGACCTCAGATCATGCAAGTAAGTCATATTCATCACACGATCAAGCTTCGAAGCACTACTAAAATTGTAGAGCTAAGATTTGAAGCAATCATGCTTGGGGTTTAATGGTGCATGCACCGATTTGCACAAGGTAAAAAAAATTATCTATGGATTTAATGATGCCGAGAATTGATTCTAGGACTAGASAATGTCTTCATGATGTTATTCGGGTCATTGTCAACAATAGAAGGTTGTCAACTATGATACTCGCAAACACTCTCACCTTCTGATGCTTAGAGGAAAAAATGGTTACATCTCTACATTTAACCAAGGTTACATATAGCCACCTACAACATTGTATTAAATTATATCATATAATATAAGATTTATCTTTAAAACTAATTATTATTAAGAAGACTAATTATTATCAAAAATGGGATAACAGTTATATTTGTATAAAACAAGCCCCGGATGGGGTGACGCGTAGCTCAAGGGAGGCCATGCAGCCCCCTCATGAAACTTGCCATAAATATGGTCGACCGCCACCCCAATGCCTATTCTTTGATGGAGGACTACCATAAACGATCGCAAAGGGATGGAGGACAGCTCCCCTGCGCCAGATTAATGGAGGCCTCAATGATTAATTGCAGGAGGGTGACGTTGGGTACGGGAGGTAGCAAAGTGGTCATATCTTCCCCTCGATTAACTATACATCTCAGCCATGGCATTCACCACTTCGCCTTGGTGCTTTGTCTCATTGCTCTGCTTAGGAATTTGGTTTTGGTCCAGTCGGTTCTCTCTGGCCTCATACTCAGATTTCTACGACCTCCGGGCTCCACTATGCCGAGAGAGAGGAAAACCCAGGTGAGGTTCTGCCTGGTACAGTCGGTCGACCAGGCAGAGATGCCTGCACAATATGGAGAGGGCTTTGTCCATAGCCCTAACTTAGCTAACTACGCAGCCACATACGCCTCTAATGGCCTTTGTGGAGGAGGAATTCTTGGTGGAACCAATTCAGGTTCCACCAGAGTCCCTCCTCTACATGGTCTCGGATGTCAATGATAGCCCTAACACCAGTGTTTCCACTATAGACACAGCGGCGGCGATGGATGGCGCCATTTGCATTGTTCAGGAGGAACTCGCCACGGCGTATTGTCAGGCTGAGCCTCCACCGCTGAACCTAGTTGAGGATTGAGACAAGACTCCAACCAACCTCTTTATCCCGGAGCAGCTAGAGATTATTTTTTACATTAGAGATTATATGATGGAGCAACTCCACTGACACACCCTCATTAGTAGCCACATCGACATGTTGTTTGACGCCTTCTCGAACACGCCAGCCAAGCAGCAGTGCCCGACCTGCACGCAACCCTACGTGCTCTAACCCAACAATGGTATCCTTCATAGTGGCTCTCTGGATGGCAGGTTCCATTGTTCTCATAGCCCCTCTAATGTTTAATTATGTACAGTTCTTTGAGAATCACTGGCACGGTGATGGAGTCTTTTCTGGTCAACCTGGTCTGGTACGTTGTTCAGTTTTTTTGCCTAGTTTTAATTTTTAGTTTTTGTTAGTATGTCTAGCAGACACAGATAGATTTGTCAGCACTACCAGTCGCCGCCTACTTTGGTTTCCAACAAAATGGCAGGGCAAGTGGCGGCTACCATTTTTGGTCGAAAGCACAATGGGTTGCCACCTGTTTCAGTTTCCACTAGTTTGGCGGAACAGGTGGCATGCCAGTGACATATATCAGTTTTGTACACTAACAACGCATTAATAAGGAAATACCCCTTTTTTATTTACAAAAAAAAAATATTCATATAAAACATATTACGAAAAAATATGTGACAGAATTGCATTGAGAGGAGCTTTTATAGCACAATATGAGTGAGATGTCTAATTTCTTCCTTGTTGAACATGGAGTTGACACATGGCACTTTAAAAAAATATATAAAATAAAATATTAAGTAAATAAAAAATATGACAGTTTATTTGTCGTATCAAGAAACTTTCAAGTTATTTTTTGTGCCGAGAGCATATGAGAATTGTACTTTTCTTTCGTCTCAAATAAAAAGTACGTTTTTTTGTTAGGAAAAAATTAAATAAAAAATATGCAATGTCGACCCTAATCTTAAGTTAAAAAACCAAATTTAAAATATATATTTCTTCATTTTTAATAAAGAAATTATGAGCAGTCAATATATCTTGCTCTTTGTAAACCATAAAAGCATAGATCCACAAAAACATTGTGAAGGATGTATGGATCCCAAAGCTTTTTATTTTTCTTTTATTATAGAATTTTAGTCCAATTGTCATTCGATTTTTGCCAAGTGTATTGATGGAAATTACAAATGATGCCAATATTAGGGTTATTAGTAGCCTTTTTTCTTTATATCATTTGTATAATCACATAGCCTTGTATATGATACTATTTGTTTCTATCTCCACAATAACAATCACCTCTCTTTGTTGAAGATAGAATACCTTATGTACAATTTAATTTTATATCATTGGCACAATACTCTTCTCTTTCAACCCTCTATATTGTATAGTAGCCACTGCTAGTAGTTGGTATTCATGATATTTTTTTCTTTGTGATTAGCATGACCTTTGCACAACAATTGTAGATAGGATATATTGTAAAATGACGATTATATTGGTTGGTAAAAGAATGAATTGGTGACCAATCATAGATGTTTAACGTTTGTTCTACACATAAGCTCATCTAGTTGTATTTCATTGTGTGATCTTCTCAAATTTGGGCCTGAACACTACTTTAATTTTGGTGGTTTTTGAACTATGGTTCTTAAAATTTGTCTTGTATTATTATCAAGTCTTTGTCTTCCAACTTTAAGAATAGACACCAGAGCTACAACAATAAACTCAAGGCTTCCAATTGTGATATCAATCTTGTCCAATTCATGGAAGAGTAACATGGATGATCATGATTTCTTTCTCTTTTGCATCTCAAATACTTCCTTTATTTTTTGTTGCATGGTGTTGATGATGCATTTGATGTTGATGAGACGATCATCAAGAAGAGGGAGAGGGTTGATCCTATTCTTCCATGACTAATTGTTCTCATGAAAACATATAGAAACCATGATAGATAGATACCTTATGAACAAGATGTCCAAGTCAGCATGCACAAGCAACTACAATATGAATTCAAGGCTTTCGTCCATGCCCTCAACATCTCCATCACAAGGTTGGAAAGTGCTCTTAGCTATGTTGACCGCAAAATCAACAAACCCTTCAATTTTTTTTTTTATCTCTAACTAAGTCTTTCTCTCGAACAATCTCTCCCTTTCCTAATGAGCTCAGAAGATCAGGTATGCACAACATCATGTATAAAATCTGCCATACCTACATACCACTTACTTTAGTCTGTCGTGCCCCATTTCCCTGCCAAATTGGATTTTTTAACAGTTTGGTAGAAAATATTTATACAAGTTCCTCCTCTCCATCTTCCAATAAACTTGTACCCTTTTGGCCTATATACATGACTATAACATATATATACTATATGAATGATGAAATCCAATTCAAAATCAAGCCATTTTTTACATTTTTTTATATGTACGAGATTTTTCCATGGGTTCCCAAAGATGATGCATATTATTTTACTCTTTTAGTCTAGTTATACTAAATTTTTCTTCGACTATATCAACATAAATCCATCTCAATTTCGGATCTATGATGCACTGCGAGGAATCAAATCCATTAAGGTGCAAACCTTTTTATATTGCAAAAACTTGAGCAAAGATTCGTTTCTCGAGGAATTTGATCCCTCTTGACGCATGATAAATGTAGAGTTAAGATGGATCCATGTTGATTTATATGAAAAAAGTAAAAATAAAAATGAATTTCTTCATTTGATTAACACTCTTGTAAAGTTCAATTTAGTGCCCTACTATATATTAATATGCTAAACATGTGAAGATAAAGGACATTAAAAGTAAACTCATGTCCCATGACTTATTTGAATTGTATAAATATTATTCCTACATTATTGACAAACAAGTCCTCAAGAATCATCTCCAAGAGTGACCTTTTCAGCGACCAGATGGCGTTTCTAGAGATTGGGCGCAAGAACATCGGTCTCGAGAAGACGAGGCAAGGAAAAATGGAATAATTGATCGACTATGGATTTTGACAAAGCTATGAGATATGGAGGAGGGGTATAGGTTGATAAACATGCAATTATGGTGTATTTAAACCAATTAGGTGTTGAGGCCTTTAATGGTCGCTTGTACATTCAATTAAAAAGGCTTAAAGTGGGTTTCTTCAAGTGTATCATTTTATCTCATTGTTTAATAATAATAATAATAATAATCTAATTTTAAGGTAACGGCCAAGCCGGACACCAAATTGGTCTATGAGACCCCATTGTTTGTGGAATAAGGGACCCCCTTCATGCAACGATTTGACTACTAAAGTCTATGGAGGTAAACATACCCTACCCCCCTCTAGATTTAAATTCATGACCTCTTAGGAGGAAACACATGTTCTTAACCATCGGGCCCACTCAGGAAACACATGTTCTTAACCATTAAGAAGGTTCCAGAGGCAGCCAAACTCCATTAGGATTAAAGTGATTGATTTTAGATTTATTATTTTGGGAGTTAAATTCCTTATATGAATTCCAACTCCAAAAATGGGCATATGCCAAAAGTAGGCATGTTGTTAGTTATTATTCCATGTAGGGTTTATTGAAATCGATCTGTCTTGATTTCTTTGTAGTTATATTAATCGATGGTTTTAAGAGCATATTAATCAAAGCTTTACCCAATATATCATATTGAATATCTTATTGCAAATGAAAATGGAAAGAAGCAACACTAGCAAGCATCGTAAATGGTATTGATGGGATATTATAAATAGAACTAACACAAAACATCAATGCACTTATCCTTGTAACAATACAACAACCTACATATTGTTGATATACAATAATCTCTAAGCACCCCACAACAGAGTGCATAGAGGTAAGAAAATTCCAAATCTAATGACCTCTATGCACTCTGTCACAACATTTATTATTTTGTTGCAGGGTGTTTAGAGATTGTCTTGATACACTTGGATGGTTATGCTCGTTACACAACATGTTCTACCTACTCCACTTGTCTTGTCCATGAATTCACGGGTAAATGATATATTAATCAATCATGGCATGCAACAGATATGTCTCACAACTTTTGCCAGATCTCTCATGGTCTGGTTTGCCCCTCGCCCACAAAACAAGTATGGCTCAATATACTCATATGCACCAATAGATTAGCAAACACAACGAGTGCTTGCACATTCCTATGACTAGGAGAAACACACAAATCGACTACTTTCGGCTATTGGAAGTGATGTTTATCCTTCTTCATACACTCTTTCCCTTGGATGATATCAACAAACCTGATCAAGTATAAAACATGTAAGAACATAATGGTTATTATGCACAAAGTCTAAGTTGGTGTTGTCTTTTGTTTTCATATTTTTGTTCTGTTCACTAATTTTGGATAAAATTTGTATGGAAGAAAATTGCTTAAAACTCTTGAGCAAGAGTTTTGATAAGAAGGAAATGACTAAATTGTTATGTGGACATTTGATCTTGGCCTAGGAAACGAGACATAGAGGAATGAAGCCTTCACACTACAAATGGTGCATGGTTTAACAAACAAACTCTACAATGGCATTGCTATGGCATATGATCGTTGGTTATAATATGCTAGGGTCCTACCCTACCCCCCTTAAGTAGATAGATAGGTTTCTATGTATCGAGACTATCTCCATTAAATAAGGCATGTGTAGTAGATATAGTGTGAAAGCAATAATTGTAGGAAGGCTTGCTGGAAGGTTCCACTTACTAGAAATTTCATGGGAGGTTAGATAGAAACTATATAAATAAGTAGAAGCAAGGTAATGAAATGTCTTGTGAGGCATATTTTAATTGGAGCTTTGCTCAATCAGATATTTCCCCCTTCAAGAGGCAAGTGAACATTACTTTCATCAACAAAGGTATTGCTAATTGTGGTATTTTGGTTATCCTACAATTTCCTATTGATGTTATAATTTTTCATTTTCATTCTAAATATTGCTATAGTCTATTATCTCTACTCTAAAATTCTTATTTTGCTAACAAGGAACACCACAAGTGGTATCATAGAACTTTCTTGAGTTGATATTTATAGAGAATTTTTTTAGGCTAAAAGCATATTCTAGTGTCTATAAATAACACAATGACCTATCATTTAGGGAGTAAATTTGTGGTCAGGGAAGAATACAAGCAATTTCACCTATTTGGACACCCTTGTAACCCTTATTGGTACCCCTTCGAGTAGTACCACATCAGACAACACTTGTGTACAGAATTTCATTCCACGTATCGTCGGGTATATTGGAAGTCCCCTAGGTTACCCAAAACTAACTTTAGATAAGCCAATCAACCATCTTACTGCTATAGTGCATCGAGAAAAACACTTGGGAATATTTCTCTCTAGTACTTGCATAATTGGGTAGTGTGGCTAAAGGTACATTCGAACCTCTTTAGTTGGTTCTTGAGAGATTGGGTCAAACACATATATTTGAGAGATATAGCACCTAGTACTCCCTTTCCCTTGGGACCATGGAAACCATGTCATCTGTTGCCAGTCGACAAAATTCCTACTAAAATTTTTGTATGGATAATTTGGGGATCCTATTAACATAGTAATATTTAGGCGGGAGTACAGCTCCACTAGGAGTAGTAAAAAAATAAAAAGTCTGGGTCCTACCAACACCCTTATTTGAGACCTAACTTAACAAAATCCACATTTTAAGATAATCATCATAGCACCACTCTCTACTAAGTCTTTTTGGTGGACTCACCCATGCCACTACTAGACATCTATATCAAAATCCTAAGATGCAGTGCTAATCGCATTGGTACCACTCTCTAGTAAACATTTTTTGTTGACCTACATCTCTATGGCTATTAGTCGAGGAGTAGATCTCCCCAACAAAGTCTCCACTATCGAAACTCAATGTGACAAGTTGCAATACAAGAAAGATTGCAACAATTCCCATACTTGACAAAATATTGAAGACATCTGTGACAAGAAAACCAACTTGAAGTCAATATTCGACCATACATCCAAACTCATGGCGATCCAAAATCAAATACTCTGATTATGAATGGTCGAACCAGCCTTCCCAAAAGGAATGGGTGGAATCATGCATATTAATGATTACATTTTACATATTAATGATATTTAGAAGTTAATGCATTGGTTGTATAAATCATCGTAAGATTTAGTATATGATATGAACCAAAGGGGGACTCAACTTGCTATTAATTACAATATTTTTTATGCAAAAATAGTTTTTCTTGTTTAGAATTTTAAGGGATTCCAATTGTTGTGAAGTTATTATGTATGATGTGGCCAACAAGGCAACCAAATTTAACCTCCACTATGTTTGATAACATGTCTTGTAGTGGATACTTACCCACATCGATACTTATTTCACTACCAACATAGACAAGTCTTCCATCATGATTGTCCATTTAAAGTTTTGTGATACTTTCAAGTCATTAGTTGGAACTTGGATGCCACTTGCAACAAGCCATCACATTATTCTCATGTCATCAGTTGGATACAACTTCCAGCAATTCATTGTGGCATCCTAGTCATTGACAACAACAAGCCAACAAGCCATTGTATTGAACACCTTGGCTTCTCATCATAATCATCGTAACGATAACAATATTAACATTGAAAATGTAGTGGATACCAACACAAATAGCTTATCTTAGTGCGGGTTGATATCCTCGGTCTGTCATATGTCAGATGATGGTGGTGGCCGCTAACGGTACTTGTGCCATGAAAAGTGATGGTGTTCGCAGTGGTGGTGAAGGTTAAAAGTCCAACAAAACGTGGAGTTGTACATCTCATTACACACTCTAAGATACTCTTTTGATTGTTTGTAAACTTTTGTGAAGGATTATAAGAGAAACTCCATGAAGCTTCCTATTGTGAAGGAATACATGTACCAATATATAATCTACTTATGAATATTTATTCAAGTGTGTTAGCACCATGATTTTCATAGCTAAGGTTAGAGGTTTGTCAACAATTTGCAAAGTCGTGCCTGTTAGCACCCATATTGATTTTATGTCTGGCATCATCTAACATCTCCAAGGGTCAGTTTCAAAAGGAAGCTTATCATTTATTATTTCCATTTCCATTTGCAACTATGTGCTGCAAAATATGCTACGCTATGTGCAGAGCACTTCACCCCGCAAAGGATTCTTTCGCGCAATGGATTTTGTCGCGCAGTGGATTTCATCGCGCAGTGGATTTCGTCGTGTAGTGGATTTCGTCACGCAGTGGATTTCGTGGCGCAGTGGATATTGTTGCGTAATGGATTTCATTACGAATGGGATGTTGTCGCGCATAGGATGTTGTCACGCAAAGGATGTCATCGCCCAGTGGATTTTGTCATGCAGTGGATTTCGTCGCGCATGGGATGTTGTCATGCATAGGATATTGTCGTGTAGAGGCTGTCATCGCGCAGTGGATTTCGTCACCCAGTGGATGTTGTCGTGCATAGGATGTTGTCGCGCATAGGATGTTGTCATGCAGAGGATGTCATAGTGCAGTGGATTTCGTCATGCAAATGATGCTTTCGCGCAGAGGATTTTCCTACGCACAGGCTACAGGTCGCCCTGCGCAAATGACTAGTTTAGTGGTCAACTTCAAGATCACTTTCTGACCAACTGGAGAGGAATTTTGAAAATCCCCGAGAGGTTTTTGTTGAGGACAAACCAAATAACAAAAACCTCTCTTGGATTTGAAAAACGTTTTATATTTTGGGAGATTCAGAGGAATTTTTTAGCCCTATTTTTCAGTTTTCATGATTTCCTGTCTGAGACATGTTTTTGCGACACGTATTCCGACCAGCTAGAGATGAATTTCAAGAAATCAAGAGATTTTTTTTTATAATGAGATTAACTACAAAAAATTCTCTCATTTTAGAAAAATATTTTTTTATTAGTGAGATATGATGTCATCTTTAACGCCTATTTTCCCAGTTTGTTGCACAATCCGCTCCATTTTTTGTTGTAGGTTATTGTTGCATAGCAGACTTGTTATGCAAGGGTGACAGAGTGTCCAGCAATGCACATGGTGACTTATCACAACCATATGGTCGAATTTTGATCATGATCAATAATTGTAAAGAATATTTTGGTTATGATTATGATTTGGCAAAGTCAGGTTTTCTATTTTTAGTAAATTTGTTGAAGTTATTATTCTCTTTCAAAGAAATCGGATCCATGATTCTAGGAGAGAGTAGTTTGACCCTAGCAGCCAAGGGTGACATTAGTTTTCTATATTTGGGGATTGTTTCCGTCCTTATACACACTTGCAAACGTGAGCTAAGTTCGGCTCAATTAGTATGTCCTTGGAGGCACAATGCCTAGGTTCACAGCCCACGCTATCACTTTGACCGGAACCTCTTTCATATAGGCTTACTCCTAGGGAAGCCAAAGGGGGTAGACCTTAGTTACTAGATGTGTTAAAGTTAAGTTATAGGAGTTAGTTTTAATTTATTAAAGTTAGAGGGGATCTATCCTATGATTCTAAGGCAGTAATGCAAGATGCAAAGGGTTAGAATGTAAAGAAAAACCTTTCCCTAGGTCAACTAAGACTAGTGCCTAAGGTTGGGCAACGGGGTCAACTAGATGTTAGGGTTGTTCGTTACAAATAAATTACAAGTTGTTTACAAGATTACAAAGAATAAATTGAACCAATAAATATTAGACACGGTTACTTACAAGTGAAAATGTTAAGATACAAATGATACAAAGAGTAAGCTAAACATGTTTTATCTTTATGTGTGCAGGATATCAAAGGATTAAAGCATCAGCATCAACACATCATTACATTTATGAGATCGCCATCAATATATCAATATCATTAACACATTTAAGAAGATTTAGATCTTTTAGGCACAAGCATTATTAAGATTGATGAAGATTATCCACACTCTTAATTATTCAACCCACAAAGTATTTATTAGAGGCTTAAGCCCAAGGTTGAGTTATTTAGCTTTCTTTAGATTATCAAATTTTATTAAGCTTTCACCAAAGCCTCCTCCTCCTATTTCCAAATAACTGTTGGATGCTCAAGAGAGTGTGGCAACGAGGCCAACCCTAACAGAACCAGTCAGCCCTAAAGTAAGAGTACTTCCTGGAGAGGACACATCCTATGCGTCGTGAGACAGTCCCCTGCCTACACCCTCCATTGTTTTCCTCAAACTCATTTTAGATGGTGAAGATGGTGGTCTAAGGTACCCCAAATAGTCTATTAAGTATATATATGGATTAGGTAGACTTTTAGGTGAGTTTTAGAGTGTTTTAAAGATTTTATGACACTTTTAAAGTGTGATTTAGTGATATGGCCGAAACTTTTATGAGCTTATGAGTGTGTTGCTTTAAGCTTATGAAATCAAGAGTATGAACACATGTAAAGCAAATAAAGATAGCCGAAAGAAGATTTAGTTTGTCACGTGCACTTAGATTATTGACATATGAGCTTGCTATGAAAGAAATGAATCACAAGCGCAAGGAAAGCTTGCCTACAAGATATGAAAAGAAGATTTAGTGTGTTTGCTTACTTAACCATGAAATAACATTCAAGCCTATGGCAAATGGCCTCAATAGATTTATGCAATAAAGAATAACACCATTCACTTACTGAAGCATTTAGAGATTAAGAATTATAGATCTAAGCATGTGAATAAAGATAAAGACTTGAAGCAAACTAAGCATGCAAGAGATCTAGTTAAGTTGTTTATGATGCCCAATAGGCTTAAGATAGTGATTATATGTTAGATCTAAATCTAGAACAATTATAGCATTAATCAATTAGATCATTTATCACATAATAAACACCTATCCTTACCTCTTGGGGTATTCCTCTCCCAACTAGGTAGGCAATTAATTAATTTGCTTAGCTTGGTTAAGATTTATAGAAGTGAGAAAGAAAGGCAAGCAAGCAACAAGAAGAGGGCTAGGAATGTAAACAAGCAAAGCAAACAAACCACAAGCAAACCCCACATCCTAGGTCTAGAAGATGCCCTCACCTTAAAACCCCACATCCTAACTCAAAAAGAGGAAGAAAATGAAAAAATATGAAATCCAAGCTAGATCTACACTACCGCAAGGCTCACACGTGGGAGGAGGTCATACCACTTCTCCTCCTATAACTATGAACCACTAAACAACAAGCAAAAGAAGAAAAACATACAAGAAAACCTAGAAATTGACAAAGGAGGTTGAGAGATAGCTACCAATCCCTTTGGGAGTCTTTGAATGTTGTGTGGATGTCTTTGGGCAGCCACAACCCCTTCTCAGCCAGATATGAAACCTACAAATCAGCAAGGTATCCTTGCTGAAAATGCTACACACAACCAAGCAAAGTGACAGAAAACTTTTGCTTTTTAGGGCAAAAATTCTCCGCGAGAAAGATGTAGTAGAAATTGATATAAGTGACCAATCTTACTAAGTTAAGCTAGCTTAAATGTACATGAATGAACAACAATATAGAAGAAGAGTAAAGGGTGAGAAAAGCATGGAGTATAGATGTGTCTCAAGAGATCCTTCTTGCTTGTGGTGTTCCCAATGAAACCCTTGAAGCCAAACCTACAAAAACTTGAAAGATGATGTGCATACAAGAGATAATATGTTGAATATGTTAACAAGACGACACTTCAATCCTATCTAACATATCAAGATATATAGATCTACAATAACATGCATTGATAAATCTACCCAAGTAACACTTTACCTAAGATCCAATGTGTATAACCATCAAACAAATCGATACAATTTTACCTCATATGCATAAGAAGAACAAGAACATGCATTGCTTCTCTAGTTATCCTCTAAAGCTTCTCCTTTATTATTACTCAAGAAAATAGATCTTGGAGAGAAAATACTCCAAAACCCTAAGAGCATAGAATGGAAATGATGGAACAATAGAGAGAGAGAGAGTGGAAAATCAAGTAGCATAACAATAGTTCAAGATATGGTGTGTTGGGAGTGAGGAAAGGGATCTATTTATACTTGGAGAGGCAAACCTACCTCTCCTGGATCAATTCCAAGTGTCAAACACCAAACACAAGATGAGATCCCAAGGCTAGGGCACACCATCTAAGGTTTAGATCATAGATTTAGGGTGTAGATTGGTGTGGGAGGTGTTGGGATAAAGCAAAAGTGTAGTGGAAGGCTATGGGATGCATTCAAAGGGAGAGGAAGAGGAAGAGGTCCCAACAATTAAAAACATTTTTTCTTGGAGAACCACAAGAGGGGGGCGTAACTCTCCTTGGAGGGCGCTATAAAAGGGGGAAAAGCAAGGAATGGAGCGGGATTAATGAGAAAAAGGGAGTGGGATCACCCTAGGAGGTGATGTGGGGGTTAAAGGGAGTCATAACTCATGAGAGGGGGGCCCATTTAAGTCACAACATTCATGACCAAGGAAAAACGTCAATCCCCCTAGGGGGACGTAACTTTTGGGTAAAGAGAAGGTGTAAAGGGTTAGAATAGGTTGGAAAAGGTTGGGAGGGTTATGTTATGCATAGGGGGTCTCTCTCTAACCTTTATTCCATCATTTTACATCCTCTAACTCATTATTACAATTTTTACATTTTTGCCATGTTTGGACTTTAGCAATTAAAATTGTTGTTTTAGACTAACTGACACTCTGGGTGGACAAACCCATGGCTAAAGTTGTCCGACCAAGCTGAAACTTGGTCCATGGATGTGGGGAGTGTTATTACATTTCTTTTGAGCATAAATACCCCTATCAAAAGTCCAAGGACCTATTTTTTACAATTATTGCTAAAAAATAATTAATTAATTAAATAATTAAACCTTCAAACTTAGGGAAATTTAATTACAAATTAATTAATTAAAAAAAAATTGACTTAGACTCGACGGAATTCCGTGAAACTTTCTAAGATGTCTTGCATGGTCATTTACAATGATTCCCTATAATAGTTACCAAAAGATAAACCCACTAGAACGCCGTTCACCACTTTGGAGGAATTATTGCAAGTGTGAGGGAAAAACTCAAGGGAAATCAATAACCCGATTGATAACCTGAGGATAAAAAACCCTCGGTGAAAGGAACTCTCCCAGTGAACCGATCCCAAGGTAACTGACCTAGACATGACTCATGCAGACCTATTACATTGTTAACCCACGCAGGGGTGCGGAAATTCCAAATACAAAAAGAAGCGTTGGGGCCGAACATGCCCTATAGAACCAAAGTCTTTCAAAAATTTGCATCTGATGATGCATCTCTTCATGGAACATGGAGTTGACCACTTGTGATGGAGAGGCGGTCAACAGGGATCATTTTCATGTAAAAGGGGTTGGTTGGAAAAATTAGTATAGACGATGTCTATTGAATGTAGTTTGAGTTCGATCGAAATTTAATGCAAAAGTCTCGAAGCTTTGATGAAAATATTCTAATTGCAACAGTCGGATATATTGTTTCCTTTCTTTGCGTATGTACTTCCTGTGCTCTTTATTCATGTCTATTTATGTTTGAATAGGAACGTAATTTCGAACCTTGGATTTATTGTGCAGCGCCCTGGGATTCGTGACATTTAGACAAACTATTTTCCTCTAAGTTAACTCGGAATTCATCCTCAGAGGTGCTCCGAGCTACTTTATTTGCTTTCCTCCCCACCACACACAATGTTTTTAACTGAAGACTGTTTCTCGCTTAGCCTTTATCCTCTCAAGCTCAGTTACCAAGTCATTTATTTCTATCGTTTCATTGAACTGACTCCATAGCCCAAGGTCTTACTCTCTTGCACCAATATAACCAAAATTATTATTCAAAGGTGTTAGATCTAGCCGATAGCTTAAAGCCATATCCTGCGCTAAGACAGTGTCTCCCGAGAGAGCCCTCTCCAGATCCAAAAGGCTATTTTCATCATCCGAACAAATTACCTATGTTGTTTGTTTTATCATCCGAACAAATTTACAAAGTGCTAACATTATGGCGCCACTGTCGGGGACAAAATTGAAATTTTTCTCTGAGAAAGAACGACATGGTTGATTTATGAGTTCTGAGAGCAGCCGACACTTAGGCACATATTGGCTGTATTCCTGCTCTAGCGACTCCACACATCAAAAAATCAGTTTGAAGGTGGTTCCACTAGTAGAAGAATCCAGAAATTTAAAGTTTCACTGGCAACTCCACTCTTAATGCAGAATCCAACTTTCGAAGCATCATTGGCAACTCCACTATCCAAAGATGAGTTCAATATATGCAAGGTATGCCCCCATGAATCGCTCTCACATTCCCAGTTTTCCAAATCACATGCCTTGTGTAGATTGGCAAGCTTATTTGCCAAAGTTCAAAGATCAATATGAAGATGATGTCACCTTTCATTTAGTCAAATTTCACATGCACATACATAAGCTAGGGGTTAAATCACATGAAGACTGCTTGATGAAGATGTTTATGGCAACCTTAGAAGGAGAGGCACGATCCTGGTATGAAGGATTGCCATCTGCTAGTCTATTTTCCCTTGAAGATATCTATTCAGTATTTTGTGTGAATTATAAGAAAAGTTACCCATCTTTAGTTCTAATTGAAAACTTCTATGGAAAATTTGACAATCTTATTCAACACATGGGGATTGATATTGATGATGAAGACTTAATGTTGGCACAGGGGCAGACCCAGGGTTCAGCTCTAACAACGCACCAACAAGCCCTAACTACTGGCCCTTTCGGCAACACTTGCGAAGAAGATGCAATCTCACCCGAAGTAGCTATATGGGGTTGCAGGACACATGTGTCTACAACCAGAGGAAATGCAGAGTGGATTCACAGCAATAACACACAGTCACCTAGTTATTCTTTATCTTCCTTAAACCTACTGCACAAGTTATATTTCAGATTTAACACAATATCACAATAGCATCATATCAAATGACATAGAACACAACATCAATCACACCTAACACAAGATATACGTGGTTCACCCTCTCCCTAGGGCTACGTCCATAGAACTGTGTTTTATGATATATTAAGATGGAAGAATACAGTTCTTATCTGCGCTCTTAGCTAGCAGAT
Source organism: Picea mariana (assembly GCA_032191745.1). Classification (NCBI taxonomy): domain Eukaryota; kingdom Viridiplantae; phylum Streptophyta; class Pinopsida; order Pinales; family Pinaceae; genus Picea; species Picea mariana. Next base: position 186,821 of record JASDQU010100561.1, read on the forward strand.
CTTCTCTTTTCTCTCTATTTCTCTCCCCTCCCTGCGCACCCAGCTGCAGGGCTGATCTTCACACCCAGCTGAAGATCCTACAATACCATAAGGCTCTCGCACTCAACACTTCTCTCTCACACAATAGTACTCACTCAATCACACAATAAAAATGAACTCTCAACCAACTTAGCACCACACCATCCTAGGTCCTTTAGACCTTTATTTATACATTACAATAGCTTTCGAACACCCTTAGATTGAAACCTAAGTGTCAAAACCCTAGGTGTTTAAAACCCTAGGTCAACTTGACCCGCGTTTTCGTGGCTTCACTAGCCTGTCTTTCCTTCCTTCGTGCACAGTGCTCCAAAGCATCTGCTGACATCTTCTTTCGCTTGTTGAGTTGTCCACAATCCCTCTTCCTTTCTAATCTGTCATCATCGAGCTCCTAGTCCAACAACTGGCTTTCTCTTACTTCGCTCCGTCTTTTCTGCTCTTTTGCTCACTTCGACCCAGTATCAGTCACTATGTCTTACGTGCAGTTCACATTTTGCCTTTTCTCCCTTAATATTTGCTTGCTTCCATAACCAAGGGCCAACAAGCCCCCAACACTCACCTGTGACTCATCTCGAGGCACTTCATGTCTGAACTTTATGTTTCATTTTGACTTCAAACTGTGCAGGGCAGCCTGTTCTTTCTGCTCTGTCCCTCCCTTCTATGTGCAGACTGTCTTTTCTGTGTCTGGTAACCAGTTTCAACTACACCTGGTACCTAGACCCTTTTCCTTATGCTTTTACTAAGAGTTGCGAGGCATTTGGTTGTCATAATACAATTTCAACCGGCTTCCATTCACCAAACCTTCCTTCCATTCTCCAGTCAAAGTATTCAACTGCACAAATCCTCCTTCTGTAACATAGGCAACCTCATATGGCCCAATCCAATGCATCCTGAACTTCCCTGGATGCCTCATGAACTTACTATCATATATCAATACCATATCTCCTTGCTTGAAATCTTTCTTCTTGATGTGTCTGTCATGGTAGGCCTTTTCTCTTTCTTTCTGAATCTGCTGGTGAAATCCTGCAATAAATATGTCTTCTTCCAGTTTGACGAATTGCGCAAGCCTCTCTTGCATAGCGCCAGTGTCATCCATAACTGTAAAGGCTACAATTCTCAGACTAGTAACCAAATATTCCATGGGTACAACTGCTTCTAGACCATAGAACAATTTAAAGGGGGTCTGCATGGTCAGTTTCTTGCAAGTGGTTCTATAGGCCCAGAATACTGTTGGTACTCTCAAATCCCAGTCAACCTTGTTCACACTGCATATCTTCGTTAGTGTTGTCTCCAAGATATTATTGAATTCTTCAACTGTCCCATTTGCTTGTGGATGATAGGGCATGCTCTTCTGATGGTGAACTTCAAATTCTTGAGTCAAGGCTTCAATAGTCTTGTTAATAAAATGTGTGCCTTGATCGCTCATAAGGATTTTTGGGCATCCAAACTTGGTTATGATATCATCAAATATGAATTGTGTAGTTGTAGTTGCACTACAGTCCTTAACTACTCTTTCTTCWACCCAYCWRGTCAAATCACWCTRTSRSAKWGATTMWKAATCWMTGCKMMWGWGTGATTTGACYWGRTGGGTWGAAGAAAGAGTAGTTAAGGACTGTAGTGCAACTACAACTACACAATTCATATTTGATGATATCATAACCAAGTTTGGATGCCCAAAAATCCTTATGAGCGATCAAGGCACACATTTTATTAACAAGACTATTGAAGCCTTGACTCAAGAATTTGAAGTTCACCATCAGAAGAGCATGCCCTATCATCCACATGCAAGTGGTTCTATAGGCCCAGAATACTGTTGGTACTCTCAAATCCCAGTCAACCTTGTTCACACTGCATATCTTCGTTAGTGTTGTCTCCAAGATATTATTGAATTCTTCAACTGTCCCATTTGCTTGTGGATGATAGGGCATGCTCTTCTGATGGTGAACTTCAAATTCTTGAGTCAAGGCTTCAATAGTCTTGTTAATAAAATGTGTGCCTTGATCGCTCATAAGTATTTTGGGCATCCAAACCTGGTTATGATATCATCAAATATGAAGCGCACAGCTGCAGGTTCACTACAGTCCTTAACTTCTCTTTCTTCTTTCCATCTGGTCAAATACTCTATCGCAGTGATTATGTATCTAGCTCCTGTGCACTTTCCTGGTGGGTTGATAAGTCCCACGAAGTCAATGGCCCATTTCTCAAATGCCTGTAAGGTTCGCTGAGGCGCTAAAGGAATCTCATCTCTTCTGGACAGTTTCCCAACTCTTTGGCATACATCACAGGCCTTATAGTATTCCTTAGCATCTTTGTGTAGAGTAGGCCACCAAAGGCCAGCCCTAAGAATCTTCTGTGTTGTTGCTTTCCTTGCGTAGTGTACTCCTGCGATGCCTTCATGCGCTTCTGTGAGGATCAATGGTCTCTCTGCTTCCATAACACACCTCCTCAATATCTCATCAGGTCCCATCTTGTATAGTTGTTCATCTATAAGTGAAAAATCTGCAGCGTGCTCTACCAATTGTTTCTTCTGAATAATTGTATAGTCACTAGGTGCCATTCTTGTTGACAGGAACTGTACTATCTCCGTGAAGTGATCATCAATCTTCCTAATGGCCAGCAACTATGCATCTGGCAGTGTATCCTCCAAACTAGTAGGCTCTTCTCCATGTTCCAACCTTGACAAGTGGTAAAGACCTTTGTTCATTCTTCCTGGCTTAACCACGATCTAGAAATCATATTCCTGAAATAGCAGAAGCCATTTGCATATGCTTATCCCCAACACTGGCTTGTTGACTAGGTATTTAAGTGCAGAATGATCAGTGAACATCTTAAAATTTCCTCCCAACAAGTAGTGGTGGAACTTCTACAGCGCATACACCATGGCTAATCCTTCTCGCTTAGTGGTGGTGTAATTAATCCCAGTTGTTGATAGCTTCCTGCTAGCAAAGGCTAACGGGTGGTCAATGTCTCCAACTCCCGATTGTTCTAAGATTGCTCCTAATGCGATAGAAGATGCATCGACATGCACATTAAATTCCTTACTCCAATATGGGAAAACCAGAATGGGCACAATAACCATTTTGTGTTTCAGTGTGTCGAAGCTCTACTAGCATTCTTTTGTCCAATGAAACTGGCAGTCTTTCTCTAAAAGCTTCTCCATGGGTGTTGTGATCTATGCATAGCCCTTAATGAACTTCCTGTAGTATACAGTATGTCCCAGTGTAGTGCGCAGTTGTTTGAATGAAGTAGGAGGGGGTAGATCAACTATAATGGCAATCTTGGATGGATCTACCAGCAATCCCTGCTTACACACAATATGGCCCAGCAGCACTCTGAAGGGTGAAAAGAAGATGCACTTTTTTAGGTTCAAGGCAATCTGACACTGCCTGCACTTATCCAAGATTAGTCTTAAACATTCAATATGATTTTGCAAAATGTTGAAAACAGTCCAATCATCAAAATATGCTTCCAAGAATTTATGTAAAAACTCCCTAAACGCTTCGACCACCACCCTGGAAAAGATGGCTAGTGCATTCTTCAATCCAGATGGCATCATTGTATACTGGTAGGATCCCCATTCTGTTGCAAATGTAGTCTTATGGCGATCTTCCTTGGCAATCTAGATCTGATGGTATCCTGAAAATCCATCTGTAAAAGAATATATCTCTTGTCCTCCTACATTGTTTAACACTTCGTCAGTGAATGGTGCTGGGAATGGGTCATGCAAACAGGCATCATTCAGCTTCCTAAGATCTACACAATTCATGATTTCTCCTGTCTTCTTATCTTGTACCACCATAGGGCTAATCCACTCTGACTCTTCAACGGGTTCTATGATTCCTGCTTCCAGCATTCTGTCAAGTTAAATCTTCACTTTCTCCTTATATTTAGAGTTCAATCTGTAGGGTCTATGTTTGACTGGCCTTGCATCTAGTTTCAAAGGGATCCTCATCTCTCCCATGGGCCCTTTAATGCCCTTCATATTAGTGAACTTGGTTAGAAACAAGTCCTGATACTCATGTAGTAACTTTGTGATCTTGTCAATGGTGGCAGCATCCCAATAATCTCCAACATTTGCAAGTTTTGGTGTCTATTCTGTTCCAATGTTAATTTTTTTTATTTTAATTGGGTGTCCAACGAAAGGTAGTTCGACTCCTGGTCCTTCCACATCTCTTTGGCCTTTTTCTTCTACGATGTTCACATTCCTAGGATCATCGTCTTCAGCAGCATTGATATTGTAACAGCCTTGCAATTTCTTAAGAGGCACAGTCCATTCATCCTCTTCTTGCTCCAAAGGGAGGCTAGGTGCATCCTCGAACACATTTTGTCTTACAACCTGTAATGCTTGATCTATTGTAGGATATTAGCTTTCAAACAAAAAGATAGTTACAAAGTTCTGGGTCATACATTCACAATCTGCAGTGATGAAGCGCAGTTCTGCTTGAAGATACCAGTTGATGGGAGTTGTGTCCAGTGTGTTAATGAATTTGTGTATCCATTTTTCTTGAGGAATGTTGCTCCAAGCTTCCTCTCAACTCTGCACATGGTCCTTCGGACAGCTTCGACCTGTGTACCACCTAAATTTGTAGCCTTCTACTTGCTCTGAAAATCGTGCTGTCATTAAAGTGCGACATTGTACCCAGTCTGTAATATTGTTTTTGTGTGTCCCCCACCATCTCGCTGGAGTTGATTTCAGGGCTTCATCCATTACCAACAATCTTTGTTGTGTTGGTACAATTTCTTCAAAGTTCACTAAGAATGATTATAAGTGATTTAGACCATCAAAGGTGGGCAAGTTACTTATTGTTGTGCCAATCCAACGAACTTCTCTGGTTACTCTAGCACATCTCCTTGTAGATACTTCATACATTTTGCTATGTCAGTTCTCCAATGCTTCTTATGAATCTGATGAGCATGCGTTGTCACTTCGCCAGCTCAAATTCCCATCTGTTGTAGGATTAATGTAGTCATGTTGTCTGGTTGTTAATTTGTATATGTTTTCTAGTTCATATGGGCAATCTTCTTCTCTAATGGGTTCTGTGTATCTCTGACCTTCATCGGGATCCAAAGGTGTAATGACCCTAAGGCCATCTCCTTCAAACGTCATTCTTGTTTTATTTAAATCAACCACAGTGGAATTATTGAAAGCCCAATTAATTCCTAATAGCACAGGGTAAGGACAACTATCTCAATCACCTCGAAGTCTGCAAACGTCCTTACTCCATCGATGTCCACAAGTACACGCTCCAGTCTTCCAAAGGGGCTTACAGCTTGTTGATTATCCATCCTAAGCCTGATAGGGGAACAGATCAACTTAGGTTTTCCCATCGGTGCCCAGGTCTGCTTCGTCATGACATTGAACTCCGACCCTAAGTCGAGGACCACATAGTCTATATCGTACTCTCCAATCTGAGCATTAAGGTGTAGTTCTTTATTTGTCCTTCTCTTCTTGGATAGTTGATGTACTACTTTATTCAGCAAAGGATCTACCCTTCCTATCTCATACTGTCTGACCAAATTTTGTAGTTCTTGTATGGCTTTTTCATCTTTAATCAACTCAATAAACGTATATAAGAAACTGACAAGTTTACTCACCTCTTTTCCATCTCCGGGCGAAGCATACTAATCAAATGCTAGAGGCATTCCACATTCTCTTACTTTTGGTCGAACCTTTAATGAAGAAGTCTTACCTCTTCTAAATTCCTTTCTTGCTTCCTCAAATATTTGCTTCTCTTTCCTTGGATCAAACTCTTGTGTCTTCTCTGCACCTTTCCTGACTCATGATTCTTCTGTAGTCTTTCCTTGGGTCAATCTGTCTTCTCCTGTAACAGTGCCTCCTCTAGTGATAACAATGACTCTAGGATCTGCTCTGCGAGGTTCTGCTTTGATTATTTGTATTTGTTGGTTTCCTCCTCTTTTCTCCTGAAGCTTAGCCAACAATGTTGGACATTCCTCGATAACATGCTCGAATGGGTTGCAGTAGCTACAAGTGGTACAGGGGTTCTGACAGTCCCTTTCCAAGTGTCCTAGTTGTGCACAGTTATAACAAATGATCTATCCTCGACCTCCACCCATACCTCCTCCTCTTCCTCTTCCTCAGAATCCACCACGAGGGTTGAAGTTTCCTCTCCCAGGGGAATTATACAGCGTAGTGCTTCCTTCTTGTTGTACTTCACCTTGAATTTTGTATATATCCCTCGACCTTTCATGCATGAGATTGTAAGCCCTACAATCCTTGTCATCGTGTCCTACTAACTTACAGAACGTGCAATACATATTTGTGGGTGTCTGAACATATTTTTGCAGATAGTAACATTCACCAGGGCAATGTCGATTTCTACAAACCTTGCACCAGGGTAGGGTAACTTGCTTCAAAGGACTCAGAGCTCCAGAGGCCAAGTATTCATGATATAGGGGACAGTGCTCCTTGTCATGGCCTTCTTATTTGCATATGATACACCATATGTCTTCTCTTTTATCTTTTCCCTTGTCTTTATTCATATCTTTGACCTAAAGTGATAAGCTAGTTAGCTGACTCAAGATTTGACTCATACCTAAGCTGGATTCTCCCATCGAGGCTGATTCTAATTTCATGGCGATCTCCAGTGCCTCAGTCTGCAAAGTAATCTTTTATTGCATCAGAGGAACTCTAATGTGTGGCAATAGGGCAACAATGAACCATTCCTTGTTATGCTCATCTAGGATCTGAAAACTCAAATGGCATGTCAAGGTCTTAAATCTCTGATCAAACTCCCACACAGGTTCAGCTGCTCTCTGATTGATTTCTTTTAGTTTTGTAATGCACTGCGACTCTGACTTAGGTTTCTTGAATTCAGAAATTAGCACAGTCTTAATGGAATTAAATGGCTTAGGTGTAGCTCCTTGGACGAATTTCATGTACCAGCTCAGTGCGCGATCTCTTAGGGTAGTGTTGAACTGAGCTCGTTTGACAGCTTCGTCAGTGATATTCTTAATACTCCACGCAGCTTCACATAGAAACCAGTGTTGATCACGATCTTCAGATTCATCTCCTCTAAAGGTGGGTAACCTCATCTCATCTGCCATAGATCTTCCTAGGTTCCCTGACTGAGTATGTGGTGGACTACTAGTGACAGTGCTCTGAGCGTTCTGATGACTTAGGTTACTCTGGTTACTTAACGTTGTTGAAGCAACATGAGGAATAATAGTACTTACGTCAACAGTCGACGCAGTTCTTGAAGTTTCTGGCTCTTCTCGTGAGGTTCCTCTGTCCTAGCGGATTCTGAATGTTCTTTGCCTGTCAGATCTGCCTCTTCTCCACTATAGAACCCTTCATCTCCGTAGTTCTGCTTAAACAGGTTCGCGAGATGAACTTATCTGAACACTCTCCCACTATGCGTATGTCCCGCCTCTATGTTGCTATCGCTGTCTGAATTTTCATGCAATAGCATCTTGATCTTCAACTTCATAAAATGTAAAAATTTTCCTCTAGGTCCCTTAAAGAAATATCTCTCTTCTTAGCTATACGATTCAACAATATCAACATCAAACTCAGTGATATACCCTTCGATGGTATTATCAAACYAGTGATCTACTGCTCTTGACACGGCGTTGTCAACTCTCTTGACCTTCTTGATCAGCATCGATGTCCAAACCACAGGTGGTCTGAGTCTGACTTCAAATTGGGTATCTGCTAACCTAGCTAGCCACTCATATAGCTCTCGATGGATTCCTCCAAAGAAAATCTCGTGTATATCAGTAAAGATATATCTTCCCAACCAATCCTCTGTACCAAGACTGGGCTTCTTGTTCTGGGCTTCAACGAAGTCCTTTTCTTGATCTTCTATCCACTTCTGAATCTCTGTCTTCGATGGAAACCACCTTGAAATTCCCTCAAGAAGATTCATGTCCCGGCAACGGAACCATTTGTTGGCACAAGGGAAGACCCAGGGTTCAGCTCTAACAACGCACCAACAAGCCCTAACTACTGGCCCTTTCGGCAACACCTACAAAGCAGATGCAGTCTCACCCGAAGTAGCTATAGGGGGTTGCAGGACACAAGTGTCTACAACCAGAGGAAATGCAGAGTGGATTCACAGCAACAACACACAGTCACCTAGTTATTCTTTATCTTCCTTAAACCTACTGCGCAAGGTATATTTCAGATCTAACACAATATCACAATAGCAGCATATCAAATGATAGAGAACACAACATTAATCACACCAAACACAAGATATACGTGGTTCACCCTCTCCATAGGGCTACATCCACAGAACTGTGTTTTATGATATATTAAGATGGAAGCATACAATTCTTATCTGCGCTCTTAGCTAGTAGATCTTATATTTTCTCTCTCTTTCTCTCCCCTCCCTATTCAC
>JASDQU010100561.1:195236-207152 GCA_032191745.1 Picea mariana
AGTGATCTACTGCTCTTGACACGGCGTTGTCAACTCTCTTGACCTTCTTGATCAGCATCGATGTCCAAACCACAGGTGGTCTGAGTCTGACTTCAAATTGGGTATCTGCTAACCTAGCTAGCCACTCATATAGCTCTCGATGGATTCCTCCAAAGAAAATCTCGTGTATATCAGTAAAGATATATCTTCCCAACCAATCCTCTGTACCAAGACTGGGCTTCTTGTTCTGGGCTTCAACGAAGTCCTTTTCTTGATCTTCTATCCACTTCTGAATCTCTGTCTTCGATGGAAACCACCTTGAAATTCCCTCAAGAAGATTCATGTCCCGGCAACGGAACCATTTGTTGGCACAAGGGAAGACCCAGGGTTCAGCTCTAACAACGCACCAACAAGCCCTAACTACTGGCCCTTTCGGCAACACCTACAAAGCAGATGCAGTCTCACCCGAAGTAGCTATAGGGGGTTGCAGGACACAAGTGTCTACAACCAGAGGAAATGCAGAGTGGATTCACAGCAACAACACACAGTCACCTAGTTATTCTTTATCTTCCTTAAACCTACTGCGCAAGGTATATTTCAGATCTAACACAATATCACAATAGCAGCATATCAAATGATAGAGAACACAACATTAATCACACCAAACACAAGATATACGTGGTTCACCCTCTCCATAGGGCTACATCCACAGAACTGTGTTTTATGATATATTAAGATGGAAGCATACAATTCTTATCTGCGCTCTTAGCTAGTAGATCTTATATTTTCTCTCTCTTTCTCTCCCCTCCCTATTCACCCAGCTGAAGATCCTACAATACCAGAAGGCTCTCGCACTCAACACTTCTCTCTCACATAGTAGTACTCACTCAATCACACAATAACAATCAACTCTCAACCAACTTAGCACCACACCATCCTGGGTCCTTTAGACCTTTATTTATACATTATAATATCTCTCGAACACCCTTAGGTTGAAACCTAAGTGTCAAAACCCTAGGTGTCTAAAACCCTAGGTCAACTTGACCCATGTTTTTGGGGCTTTGCCAGCCTGTCTTTCCTTCCTTCACGCGCAGTGCTCCAAAGCATCTGTTGACATCTTCTTTCACTTGCTGAGTTGTCCACGATCCATCTTCCTTTTTGATCTGTCATCCTTGATCTCCTAGTCCAACGGCTTGCTTTCTCTTACATCGCTCCATCTTTTCTTCTCTTTTGCTCACTTCGACCCAGTATCAGTCACTATGTCTTCCACGCAGTTCGCATTTTGCCTTTTCTCCCTTAATCTTCGCTTGCTTCCATAACAAAGGGCCAACACTTAATGTATGATGAAATCGAAGAAACTCTCTACAAACTATCTTCTCATCAGGAAGAACTAGTAGAGACTAGTTGTCTTCGTACACAGGATCATTCCGAGCAAACATTGGCTTCTTTTTTTCTTGAAAATGAAAGAAATATGCATCATAATGTTGACAGTCAAGTTATATCCCATGAAATTAATGAAAATTCACAGCCTTGGCAGCTTGATTACAGTCAAAAGTATGAGGATAATCATTCAAATTGTTTTGCAGCTCATTCATTTTCTGAAGATTTGGATCATGAAGAAATTGGTGAAAATCGGGCTTTTGAAATTGTATGTGCAGAAAATATAGGCAGTAAAACCATTAATGAGGATAGCTACCCAAAGTTACAAGGAAATACTAAAGAAGAGCATGTTGTTTCTGATCTTTTGGATGTTGCAGAATCTATTCATGATTTCACATCTCTTGATTTGACATATTCAGAAATTTTAAAAAGCCAGGATGAAATTCTCGTTCAAGAACATGAAGGAGCATTTTCGGATTTTTCTCAAACATATAAGATTGTTGTTTCATCTAAATATTTCCAAGAGTACATAAAACCTATCCTTGTTGTGGATGATGTGAAAGGTGATCGTGTTGTTGCATTTCCATTTGAGAAGGGTCAACCAGATTAAAGAGATCCTTGTCTTTTTGTTGATTTTCAAAAAAGAGTATTCTTACATGTTTTTGAAGACCCTTTTGCCAGTAGGCTGAAATCATCAGAGAAGATGGAGTACGTGTTGTTCAAGAATGCAGGGATAAAATTGGGTTTGCATTTTGAGTTATCATTTGTTGAGTCCTTTTTTCTGTCCGGAGTAGCTGAAAGCAAGTTGCAGTCAAGAAGCCATTTGCTTGATTGGCTTCATTGGAAGTGTGAGATCACTTGATTCAGCATTTATGCTAAAGCAAAGTAGGGTAGGTAGGAGTGTGAATAATCTTGGTACTACGAGCATTTCTTTTAGCGATCTGCAGTTTTCATTTTTAGCTTAGTTTCATATTTCAGTTTAGAGCATACACAATTTTGGGTTTTCAGTGGATATAGGTGATAGGTCAGAGCGGAGTTTTCAATGGTTCCAGAACATCCCAATGGATAGGCACAGGGTCTACGAGTTCTTTGCTACCTCACAGGGAGGATAACATCCCCGTTGGAGCCAGCTGTTAGCACCATGATTTTCATAGCTAAGGTTAGAGGTTTGTCAACAATTTGCAAAGTCATGCCTGTTAGCACCCATATTGATTTTATGTCTGGCATCATCTAACATATCCAAGCGTTGGTTTCAAAACGAAGCTTATCATTTATTATTTCCATTTCCATTTGCAACTGCATGTTGCAAAAATGCTATGCATTGCACAGAGCACTTCAACATGCAAAGGATTCTTTCGCGCAATGGATTTCGTCATGCAGTGGATTTCATCGCGCAGTGGATTTCACCGCGCATGAGATGTTGTCGCGCATAGGATGTTGTCGTGCAGAGGATGTCATCGCGTAGTGGATTTAGTCACACAGTGGATGTTGTTGTGCATATGATGTTGTCGTCCAGAGGATGTAATCGCGTAGTGGATTTTGTCGTGCAAAGGATTCTGTCGCGTAAAGGATGCTTTCGCGCAAAGGATTTTCCTGCGCAAAGGCTACAGGTCGCGTTGCGCAAATGATTGGTTTAGTGGTCAACTTCAAGATCACTTTTTGACCAACTGGAGATGAATTTTGAAAATCCCCAAGAGGTTTTTGTTGAGGACAACCAAGTAATAAAAACCTCTCTCATATTTGAAAAACGTTTCATATTTGGGGAGATTCTAAGGAATATTTGAGCCCTATTTTTCAGTTTTCATGATTTCCTGTCCGAGACATGTTTTTGCGACACGTATTAAGGCCAGCTGTAGATGAATTTCAAGAAACCGAGAGAGGTTTGTCTTTATAACGAGCTTAACTACAAAAACCTATCTCATTTTAACAAATAGTTTTTTATTAGTGAGATGTGATGTCATCTTTAATGTCTATTTTCCCAGTTTGTTCCGCAATCCGCTGCGTTTTTTGCTGTAGGTTATTGTTGCATAGCAGACTTGTTGTGCAGGGGTGAAAGCGTGTCCAGCAATGCACATGGTGACTTATCACAACCATATGGTTGAATTTTGATCATGATCAATGATTGTAAATAATATTTTGGTTACGATTATGATTTGGCAAAGTCGAGTTTTCTATTTTTAGTAAATCCGTTGAAGTTGTTATTCTCTTTCAAAGAAATTGGATCCATGATTCTAAGAGAGAGTAGTTCGACCCTAGCAGCCAAGGGTGACATTAATTTTCTATATATGGGGATCATTTTCATGTAGAAGGGGTTGGTTGGCAAAATTAATAGACGGTGTCTATTGAATGTAGTTTGAGTTCGATCGAAATTTAATGCAAAAATCTTGAAGCTTTGATGAAGAGATTCTAATTGTAGCAGTCAGATGTATTGTTTCCTTTCTTTGCGTATGTACTTCCTGTGTTCTTTATTCATATCTATTTCTGTTTGAATAGGAACGTAATTTTGAACCTAGGATTTGCTGTGCAGTGCCCTGGGATTCGTGCCATTCAAACAAACCGTTTTCCTCTAAGTTAACTCTGAATTCATTCTCAGAGGTTCTCCGAGTTACTTCATGTGTTTTTTTCCCCACCACGCACAATGTTTTTAACTGAAGACTGTTGTTCGCTTAGCCTTTATCCTCTCAAGCTCAGTTACCAAGTCATTTATTTCTATCGTTTCATTGAACTGACTCCATAGCCCAAGGTCTTACTCTCTTGCACCAATATAACCAGAATTATTATTAAAAGGTGTTAAATCTAGCCGATAGCTTAAAGCCATATCCTGCGCTGACAGTGTCTCCCGAGAGAGCCCTCTCCAGGTCTGAAAGGCTAGTTTCAGGTCTCAAATTTGGTTGAAATAGTTACCCCTGTCATTTGTTTTATCAGCCGAACAAATTTACAGAGTGCTAACAAAGTGTATAACTAATTTTTTGTAAATATTTTCTATAATAGGAAAGTCATAAAAGACAAGACGATACAAAAACGTGGATTATTTATCCAAACTACTAAAGAAGAAGGGGAGAACTTGTATTTTTATTGTTTATATAATAATAATAATAATAATCTATTTTTAAGCTCACGACGAAGCCAAACACCAAATTGGAGTATGAGACCCCCTTGTTTGTGGGACAAGGGACCCCCTCCATGCAGCGATTTGACTGCTAAAGTCTACTGAGGTATACATACCCCAACCCCCCTTTGGATTTCAACTTGTGACCTCCAAGGAGGAAACACATCTTCTTAACCACTAGGCCCACTCAAATGGTATAAACATCTTGCTTGTAATTCATAGTATTTAACCACTCAAAAGAAGAAGGAAAGAACCTCGTTTATATTTTCAAATTTCGCAATTTTTTTAAAAAGATAACCAATTTAGTTAGTGGAAGTGTCTTCATTTTCATCATTAACATTCAAAATAATGTTCAGTTGTAATGAATCAAACATTTAAATAGATATTCTTAAATTGGAATTATGATTTGCTAATTCTCGTTGACCTACAAAAAAAACACTCTTACATATATGTGTGAGAAAGAGATTATGTAGTGGACACTGGAATCTTGAAGTCAAAAGCACAAAACAATTATTTTTATTATACTTTATAGTATAAATATTGAGAACTGTGGAAACTACAAAAGTAAAATACAATATAACAACATGAACTATTATAAGCAAAACAATTACTATTTTATAACTTTTTATATAAATATTATTATTTGATTTACTATTTATTTATTTAGGTTAGTCATTTATATAAATAGTTTATATAATCAAATTTCATACTTTGAAACATTGTTCTAGAGTATTTTTTGAAATCCATGAAATGAAAACAATTTTCCCTTAAAAAGGATTTATTTTTATTTTATTTTTTTTAATGATAAATTTTGTGGTATTTTATGTTATGTCATGTACATATAAATAAAATATGAGAGGTTAATTGGGTTTAGTTTAGGTGGTTGAGAGGAATGATTATTATCCTCTTTATCTATGTTTAATTCCTCTAAAGCCACATGTTGAGTTTTCAATGAGTATATTATTGTAACGACTTTGAGCCTTATTGTTGACTTACCTCGTGTCTCAAAGATTCTAGAGTTTACTTTCCTCGAAATGAGAGAAAGTACTTGGGAGTTTTCCCCGAACAATATAACCTAAAAAGATAAAATATGATAAATGAATGACTATACTAAAGATGGATGACTTCGGTTAATTACTTCATCTAGTAGTAGATTCATGAATGTGATACTAAAGTGTAATGTAAGGAGCTCTTACACCTATTCTTGAGAGCAAGGAAATTACATTTTATTTTAAATGTTTTTCTTTTTCTTTTTCTTTGAAATTTTCATTATTAGAATAAGGATATAGTGTTTTATTTTTAAAGTTTATTTGCCTAGATAACCATCTTAACTTATTGGGGTTGCTTTTCACCTTTTCCTTTAATGTGTTTTTATTCCCCAACTTGTTGAGAGCAAAACTATAATGTTTCGTTCACAACATTTCCAACCTCGTAAGACTAAGCAAGGCAAGATGGAAATGGTACCCTAAAATCAAAGTCTTCACGAATGATGTAGACTCTACATTCATGAAGTGTTAGTGTTTAATCTCTTAATTAAAATGTTTTTAGGTCTTCCAATCCTTTTTAGTTTTCTTCAAATAAAAATTCAATAAAACATAAATAAGTACATAAAGAATTGTAAGAATGAAAATAAAAATAAAATACTTTACAAAAATCAAAGCAAATACGATACATACTAATAACTTAAAGAATTTAAGAAAAGCAAAATAAACTTGCAACAATAATAGATGATAAACATAACATAAATACATGTATCGAAAACTGAAATAATTCACTTAAATAGTGATAAAAAGACTTAATAATGATCCTTTATTGATTAACCATATATCATTTTTTGGCACAAGAGGTGGGGAGGGGGGGAGTCTTCTTGATCTCATAGGAATTGCCATAACTTCCTACGCTTGGGGACTTGGGAAGGTTTCAACTAATGTTGCAGCAACCTATGCATTATATGAAGGTGTGTGAATCGCTAAAGAACAAAGTGTCTCTAAAATCACGGCTTTTGGGGGCTAAATGATTGTTATTCGATCAATCACAAAAAAAATCCAATTGGACAACATTGTCTTCAATGGTATTATCTCTCTCACCCTCTTTCTCATTGAAGGCTTCCACAATTTCAGAATTTTGCATGTTAAAAGAGAGTTAAATGCTCTTGCGGACCATTGGGCTAAGTTGGGATAAAATTTGGATGTTGGCACTATAGAAATAAAAGAGACTATGGGAGTCTTGCCCATCCTATAGTCCGAGACCCTCTCTTTTTTCGTGTCGACATGTTGCTGGTGGAGTGGTTCGTCATGTATATGGTACTTGCTCTCGCTCATTCGCGAAGTAATGGTAGTGGGATTGTTATGACCCAAGAGGGGGAATATGTGGGGCTAAATGTACATGTAATGTGTAAATATATATGTAATAGAGTCAGCCTAATAGTAAAGGGGCCTTATGTGTAGGTGTGAATAGGTATATATAGAGATAACGTATTCATTATTGGAGACAAGTGAATTGTGATGTATAAATGTATTTGGTTAAATGTGGAGGAGGTTCGCATATTCGTTAAGGAGTTATTGTGTAACTTATCTATGTTTGAGTTGTGCTCCATGTTGAAATTTTGTACATGGTATGTACTTATGTTCGGTTATGATATTTTTAAGCATTTGGTACATTACGATTGGTATAAGAGCATCGATCCTAAGATTTTGCTTCCTCAAACAAGTCATCTTGGCATTTTCGCTATAACTTTTTTCAGGGACACTTGAGAAAGAAAAACTTGGAGGTTGTTTAGAATAAATATCACGGTACCTATGGTACGAATTTAAGCTTCCGGGTCATTGTACTTTCAGAGATACACCCTATTGAAGATAGGGTTTGTGACTAGTCATATAACTAGTCTCAAAAAGGTGTTTTGGGTAAAACAATCCTATCTTCTTCATAGAGGATCCAAATTCAGTGAGAACTGTTGCATTGGAAATATGACAATCTGTATTATTTCTGGTACAAGTTTTAGAATTAGATATCAAAGATTAAACATGGAGAATTATGTACAAGTTCACTCTCTAGAATAGTCCAAAATTCAAGAAGGTTTGGGAAAGTTACCATAACTTTCATTTGGCACACCCAGTTTTGATCAGATGTGAGGCATTGCAGAGAAGACATTTCAGAGTACTACAGGTTGAAATTTTAGACTTATAGGGGCCAAAATTTCAGAAATACTTAAGAAGGAAGTTCGACCAGAAGGACAAACTCCAAATCAGGGTTTCAAAGGTATGTTTACTTAAAACTATCATAACTTTTGATTGGGATGTTCGATTGAGCTTATTCAAAAACAATCGAAAAGAAGAAACATAGAATATTATATTGGAGCAAGGATTATAACCATTTGATACCATTATCCTTAATATACTGAGGTTGTGATTTGAGGGTCGGGGTTAGACCTCACTTTATAAGAATAAATGGCAATAACTAAATTTACAGGAGATAAAGATAAAGATGAAATTGATCCCGTGGAATGGTTAAGGATGGTAAAAGAACATTGTAAGGATCCTTTTTAGGCAAGCCTTAAGTTTGATGGTGAAGCGTATAAGTGGTGGAGAATCCTTGATGAAGATACTAGACTCTACTCCACATGGGAAGGATTTAAAAAGCCCTTCTCAAATAAATGATTAGGGATACAAAAATGGAGGACTTGTATAGAATTCAAGATGAATTAAAAGAAGCAAAGGAAGAGATTAAGAACAAGGGTGAGGATCTATCTAAGATATGATCCCTTAATGAATCATTCATTAAGGAGGCTAAGAACTTAAAGTAGGAAAACAGTAGCAAAGCAAAGTGGGAAAATGATGATTGAAGGGAAGATTTGAATAAGAAAGATGAAGAGATATGAAGATTATGAAATCATAATAAAGAAACTACTAGATGAGGTTAAGAGATTGAAATAAGAAAAGAAGCATTGTCAAAATCAAGAAAAAGAAAGGATATTAGATGAATAAACTACCAAAATATTGGACGAGGAAATTTGTCAGAAGGTTGAGGAATCCTTAAAAACTAATGAGGTAAAATCTGGAATGCAAGCCAAAATTGAAGAAGGACGTCGGAATTTGATAGATGGGGTCACATTGCAGCTTCAAAAATAGAAAGAAGATAATATTCAAGAAGGTCAATAGAAGATACATGAAGAATTTAAACTCCATCTAGAGGAAGTACATGCCAAATATGATGGTATTATCTCCATGGCTAGAGTAATCAAGGACCAAGCAAAGAGGATAGAGGATTTCATTATCTTTGAAAAGAATATAGATGAAATGGGTGTGCATAATGAAGAAAAATCGTCAAATGTTAAACCATATTGACACCCTCATTATCAGGAAAGATTTCAAGGAAGACAAGAAGATCAATATCAACATTATCATGGAAGAAGATGGAATAATCATCAATATTCATGGAATATTGCACCACAAAACCATTATTCAACAAGATATTATCATAGACCAACATCTACTACAAATTGGAGAAGCTGGACCACAAAACCATTATTCAACAAGATATTATCATAGACCAACATCTACTACAAATTGGAGAAGCTTCAACAAAGATACATGGAATCAAGGGAAAGAAAAGTATGTAACAACCAGACACCAAGGATTACGACCGAAAATAATTGATTTCGGATGGATAGATTCAATGGAATGAAGAAAGCAGGCACATAAAAAAATCGTATTACCTAGTTTCATCACATGTGAAGCCTTTAATTACAAAGCTTTGAGGACAAATCTTTTTGAATGACGGTACTATGTTATAACCCAAGGGGGGGCATATATGGGTCTAAATGTACATGCAATGTGCAAATATATATGTAAGAGGGTCAACCTAAAAGTAAAGGGGCCTCATGTGTAGGTGTGAATATTTATATATAGAGATAACATATTCATTATTGGAGACATGTGAATTGTTATGTATAAATGTATTTGGTTATGTGAAGGAGTGTAGTATACCTAAGGGGGTAATATGGGGTATCTAGGGAGGTACCTAAGGGGAATGTGGTTATGTATTATTAGTGGAAGACATTTAATATATGAGAATGTGGTCATTCAATGTAAGGTGGACTAGGTCCATTATATTAATAAAGTCTCACTATGGTAGTTAAATGTAATAAATGTGAGAAGTCTCTCTAGAAGGTTCCTAGGAGATAGATAGAGCTAATAAATCAGTGTAAGCAATGTAATGAAATATAGTGAATAATATTGTCATTATAATAAGCAAGTATTGCTTGAGGAGTGCATTCCTTCCATAAGGAATAATATATGGTGTTACCCTACCTCAAGGGTTTTCTCTGTTTCTTGTGTTCAGTATTTGGTGAATGGTTTGGATTATTATTGTTGATATTGTGGGTTTATTTTGAGATTTATATTCAGATATTTAACAATTGGTATCAGAGCACTTTCCTTGGCCAAAGAAGGGAAGAATTTTTGGCTCTTATTGCAAATTTTTTTCTAGGAAAAAAAAAAGAGGGCGACGCATTTCAAGTTCAGATTTGAAGCTTTCTGAGCTGAATTTTGCAAAACAAATTGGATATTTAGATTCCTCTTGGAAAAATACGCAATTTAAGTACCTAAATAGATCTAAAGATAAATCTCAAAATAAACCCACAATATCAACAATAATAATCCAAACCATTCACCAAATATTGAACACAATAAATAGAGAAAACCCTTGAGGTAGGGTAACACCATATATTATTCCTTATGGAAGGAATGCACTCCTCAAGCAATACTTGCTTGTTACAATGACAATATTCTTCACTATATTTCATTACATTGCTTACATTTCTTTATATAGCTCTATCTATCTCCTAGGAACCTTCTAGAGAACATTCTCATATTTATTACATTTAACTACCATAGTGGGCCTTTATTAATATAGTGGACCTAGTCCACCTTACATTGAATGACCACATTCTCATATATTAAATGACTTCCACTAATAATACATAACCACATTCCCATTGGGTACCTCCCTAGGTACCCCATATTACCCCCTTAGGTATACTACAAGGAGGTTCTCCTATTCTTTAAAGAGTTATCGTGTAACTTATCTATCTTGGAGTTGTGCTCCATGCTCACATTTTGTACATGGTGTGTACTTATGTTCTGTTATGATATTTTAAGCATTTGGTACATTACAGGGATAGTTAATCAATTCGCTTTGTGCCAGTCCAACTTTTATGTGATCTTCCTCCTGATATGGCTCACTCTTCTTTGGTATTTGAGAGGGTTTCTTGGTTTTCAACTTGTGTTGGGTCATTGGTTCCCAAGGTTTTGTTACAATTTATGGGCAATGGTGCTCGTTCAATGTCGACTCTACTAGGGGTTCATACCAGGTCTTTCCTGGTTTTCAGGCTTTCCCATTCTAGGTTTGGTAATGTTCACTCCCTCCGTGTGGTTCCCTTTAGCTATATTGATTTTTATCCTTTGTTTGTTTTTATTAAATTTAGGAGTGGATACCCTGGGTGGTGGACAGCGATGGATCCAAATTGGAGTGACATTAAAAGAATCATTCGACGACATGAGAAAATATCCCAAGCAAATAGATCCGCTCTTCAACAAATTTCGATAAAGATGGGGGAATTGGACCATGCTTTGGTTTCCTTGAGGAATCTCATAGAAATTTAGATGAGGCAGATGGATGAGATAGAATTCAAGATTTAGCATCTAAAGTCTCTTACTCTCTCTTAGATTTTAGCCCATGCTTCAATTAATCAAGGTATTGTTGTATCCCCTCGCGAAGGTAACATGGCCAATGGTGTTGGACAACTGAGAGGGGGGGGTGAATCAGTTGTTACCATGCTTAAACAATAATGCTTATTTTAAATTCTTTGCAGAGCACTTAATGACAATCACAATAATGCAGGGAAGTAAACAAAAGAACAATCAACATCATTTTCACATATGAAATATACAGAGACAGATATTTCCTAAGGAAACCCATAAAGGGTAAAAACCTCTTCTTCTTTATATGATAAGTAATCTTTACATTCTGTACATTATCATACATATGAGCTCCAACTCATTTTGAGGCTACAACCTCTGTATTGCAAGCTGCAGCTTGCTGAGAGCACCAACTCTCTGTTTTCTCTAGCACCTACTAGAAGGAAGCACCAACTCCCTGGTTTCTCTAGCACCCACTAGAAGGAAGCACCAACTCCCTAAGTGTTCCAGCACCAACTGGATGGAAGCACCAACTTCCAGTCACACAGGTACCAACCTATATAACAGAGAACAACAATTCTCCCTTGCACCACTCTACCACCCTGGTTTCTCTGGCTGCAACCAGATGAAAGCTACAACTCCCTGTGTTCAAGCACCCACTTGAACCTCTAAGGACAACAGTCCTCGCTAGAACCTCCCTACCACCCTGAAATATAAATCTTTGTTATTATGACTTATTACAGCGATATA
>JASDQU010100561.1:248487-276586 GCA_032191745.1 Picea mariana
TGATTGAGCGCTTATCCATATAGTGCTTTCGCGATTTCGCTTTTTGGCACTTCGACGTTTCTGTGGCGATGAGTTCTTGATGTTCCAAGTCCCGGTATCCGAAGCTCCGAAATGGAGCTTGGTTGCACTAGATCCGATCATTTCGGCATTTCACATTTCGGCCTTTCACGATTCTTGTGATGAAGAGTCTCGTCACTTGACTCTTCCAACTCTCGATATCCGAAGCTCCGAAATGGAGTCGGATCAACGGTCCACACCCTAGATGATTCGACGGTCCAGATCTCTTCGTAATTTCGCACATCGCGATTTCGACATTCTTGACAACTCCACCTCTCGGTTTGCGAAACTCTGAAATGGAGTCAGCTCAACTTTTCATCTTTTCGCACTTCGCAACATCAGGATTCCTGTCGTGAGATTCCTTGACATCTCCAACTCCCAGTATCCGAACCTCCGGTATGGAGTCTTTGACACTTCGCGATTTCACATTTCGCGACTTCGGGACTCCTGTAGTAAGAGTTCTTGACATTCCCAACTCCCGGTATCCAAAATCTGGGTATCCGAAACTGTCTCATGCTTTCGGGATTTCGGAGTTTTGCATTTCGCAATTCCGGGACTCCCGTGGTGAAGTGTTTTGACACTTCAACTCCCGGTATCCGAAATTGTCCTCCTTCTTCCAGGATTTCGGCGTTTCGCATTTCGGGATTCCGAGACTCCTGATGATAAAGAGTCTTGACTCTTCCAACTCTCGGTACCCGAAATTGTCCTCCTTCTTCCGGGATTTTGGAGTTCCGTATTTCGTGTTTCCGGGACTCCTGATGATGAAGAGTCTTGACTCTTCCAACTCTCGGTACTCGAAATTGTCCTCCTTCTTCCAGGATTTAGGCGTTTTGCATTTCGCCGTTTCAACATTCTTGTCGTGAGTTGCTTCCTTAACTCCTTCAATGCCCGGTATCTGAAACTCTGAAATGGAGTTTACGCTTCTGATCTTTCCATGCAAGTATTCCTGCGCTGCTGGTCTTCCTTGCCTACCTGTTTTCCATCAAATAAACAGGCACACTCTTGCACTCTTCGTGCACCTCTGCACTATCTCTTATGAGCTTACGTTGTCCCTGTTTTGCCATCACTGCATACTCTGATCTTGCCATCAATGACAAGCACATCTGCCTGAAAACATGCCAACAAATGGTACTAAGGACCATGACACAACTCCTATGGAAATTGAGGAAGACACTCGCCAGCAGGCCAAGGTATCAAAATTTTAGGACTTTGTTTCTTCCCATAAGTAAAGGTTTTATAAAATTCTCCTTCTATTAGGTCAGTTTGTTAAAGATGTTATCAGTTAATATGAGTGGGAAAATGATTTTGAGAGAAATCCAAATTCCTTCCACAAGGAATAATATATGGTGTCACCCTACCTCAAGGGTTTTGTCTACATTCTTGTGTTCATTACTGGTGAATGGTTTGGTTTATTCTTGGTTATTTCTGAAGTATATTTTCAGATCTATTTAGGTATATTTAATATAGTGGGGCACTCGAAGGGCCCATAGTGATAATAGTGAAGGCCACTCAATGTAAGGTGGACTAAGTCCATTGTGCTATTAAATAAGGCCCACTATGGTAGTTAGCTATATCCGTATCAACATAATAAATGTAAGAGGACTTACTAGAAGGTTCTACTTCTAGAAGGTTCCTCCTTTAGAATGTTCTTAGGTGTTTGGTAGCACTATATAAAGGGGTTCAAGCAATGTAATGGGATGTGAAGAGAAGTATTGTATTTGGAGCTTTTAGCTCATTACAAGGTTTCCCCATCGAAGAGGAAAGTGAATAGGAGAGGATCCCTTCCATAATAGGATCCATTGTACAATGTTGCCCTACCCTAAGGGTTTGATAATAATAAAGTATGGTTTTTTTCTATATTTCTCTCTGGATCTATTGTGGTATTTATGTATTCAAATCCCTGGTACTTCACATTTGGTATCAGAGCAATTTCCTTGGCAGGCATTGTGGACAAATATCTTTTATTTTTTTATTTTATTTTTATTTTGCAGATTTTCGAAGCAGAAAAAGAGGGTCGTGACACTTCGGAAAAATTATGTAGTTTTATGTGTGGAATTTGCATAAACTAGTTGTCAATCTGAGTTTATCTTGGAAAAAAACCAATTTCAAAATAAAAATCATCCAAAACAAAGTCCAGAAAGTGAAGATATCATCATTTTAAAATCTGCTCATTTTTCGGGTTTTTTAGCGAACGACCGCTCGATTTTGTGTATTTCTGTAGTACCTGGGGCCAAATTTTCCCAAACAAATTGCATAATTGATTTCCTTTCACAATTTCACCCAATTTCAAAAATAAAATCATCCAAATCGGAGCTCCAAAAGTGAATATAGAGTCAATTTAAAATCAACCATTTATTAGGGTCTTCGTGATGACAACGGGACTGCAAAACTCGTAACTTTTGATAGGGTGCTCAGATTGCTACCAGATTAGTGGCATTCGATAGTGCATTTTAAGAGTTTTGTTTTGGTATATTATATGTGGTGTTTCTAATGGATACTTTCTTTCAAATCCTCGTGGAACTTCAACGACAAATGGAATCCCTCACGATAACATTTCGTGAGTTCAAAGTTGACTGGGAAGAGATGTATCTTATGGAGAGAATCATGGATGAATATAATCAAGACGAGGATGCTTGATACGATATTGAGATTGATTGTGATTATTGGTACATGGATAATTGTCATTCCTCGGATGACAACCACTTCCATCTTCTATTTGATGACTCTACTCCACTTCATGGAGAGCCCATTCTAGAGAGTACACAAGAGCCTTCCCTGCATATTCTTCTTCAGTTTATATTCTTCAGTAGTAGTGGATGAATTATTGGTTGGTTCTACATATTTCAACCCACATGACCAATGTATATCTTTAGAGCCTCATTTCCAGTCGGTTCCTGAGTTCTAATATCTTCTGCGAGGGGTTCACATGAGCACTTGGACATGGGACCCATGTTTACAATGGTGGTTGGAATACTTCAACATGGTGACTTTCATTTCTACATGGGACCCTGATTCTCCAATCTACTTCAACATGATGGTCCACACTTATCCATGGGACCCTGGTATATGGTTATAAACCCTCATAACAAACTTTGAGAACAATGCTTGCCTAAGGGGGATGGAATGTAGTGTAGCTAGAGAGGTAGTGGGGGGGGCAGAGGGCCCATAGTGACAATAATGAAGGCCATTAAATGTAAGGTGGACTAGGTCCACTATATTATTAAATAAGGCCCACTATGGTAGTTAGCTATATTAGTATAAACACAACAAATGTAAGAGGACTTACTAGAAGGTTCCTCCTCTAGAATGTTCTTAGGTGGTTGGTAGAACTATATAAAGGGGTTCAAGCAATGTAATGGGATGTGAAGAGAATTATTGTATTTGAAGCTTGTAACTCATTAGGAGGTTGCCCCCTCAAAGAGGAAAGTGAACATGAGAGGGTTCCTTCCATAATATGATCTATTGTATGGTGTTGCCCTACCCTAAGGGTTTGATAATAATAAAGTGTGGTTTTTTCTATATTTCTCTTTGGATCTATTGTGGTATATGTGTATTCAAATCTTTGGTACTTAACATTGTCTCTATAGCTCTAGAATTATGTATAGGCCACGTGTCATTTTTTGTTGTTTTGTATGAATGTTGCTTGCTTTGGCACAACCCTTTATAATATAAAAAGTTTGGTTCTGTTTAAAAAAATAGAACATATATCAGTTTTGAAAAAAATAGTTTCTTCAAGTTCCCGCAAGAACTTGGACCAAAGAAATATTTGGAAGCCTTAGGTGTAAACAAAATCATAAAAAGGCAACTAAGTGCCCGAGAAAGAAAATAAATTCTATAATCCAACTTGGACCACCTCAAGTAGTGTGATGCACACAGTCTATAATTTGCATAATGTACCACTGATTAGCACTAAACAAATTCATAACTTCTAAAAAGAGAAAACAATGCAGAAAAAATAAACAACCTCGAAAAAGAAGATCAAATCACTCTCACTTTGCCTTTCTTTGTCACTTTCAGAGAAATTCCCGTTTTCAACAAAACTATTTAGCCCACAAAAACTAAGTATGGATGTGAGAAAATTAATCAAATGCACAAAACTCTCAAAGCTTCAGCATACGTCTCTTTGAATGAATCCCCCTTTCCATTGATCTCTCCTTCTCCTTTTGGATTCTTTTCGAGTAGTTATTTGGCTTCAACCATTTTCTATTTAATAAATGTTTACAAGAAATGGAGGAGAAAATAGGATCAATGAAACTTAAATTAATAAAGTAACTTTGGGATCATATTAGTGACTTTATGTAAGATAGAGAGGGGTTCCACTAAACTTATTAAAAACTTATGTCTCCCATCAATTCATGTAACTCTGGTAACTCCTATTAATCTTCGCAAAACAACCAATATAAAATCATATACACATCATGACGATATCATATATGAAAACCATCAAGATATATTAACATTGTAACACTATCCCTCCATATATCAAAATAAACTTAAGTTATAAAACATGTTTCTCATAAGTGTCATAAACATTGTAGCTTTTAAGTCAAAATTTTAAATTTCAAATCCGGTTAAAATCAAACACATATCATCAAACTGATCATAAACACAAAAGCATCAATAGTGAGATAATTCTGGAAACATGTCCACGTGTGAAATCTCCTTCCTACTATCTCCTTGTAACTCCTTAGTGTCTACTTTGGAGTGAGCAAAAATAGACTTTGAAGACTCATTGATATAGGATTTATCCAAAGGTTTCTTTCCTTTTTCATTTGTTGGCAGCTTATGTGAGGAAGAATTGATTTCAATGCATGGTTGGTTTTGAGTGAATGAAAAGGTAGAAGTAGCAATAGGGGCAATGATTAACTCAACATGTTTTGTATGAGTGTTGGGATTATTTTCAATTCCAGGGGTAGGTCTATTTGGATTTCCCCCCCCTCGCCCCCCATCATTGACAAGATCTGATTGAGGATTCAAAGGAATGTATGCCATGCTTGGATGAGGTTGCAAAGGGACATTAGCATGGATGAATGGTTGATGTAAAGCATGTTTTCAACCCAAGAAAAGATGCCCCCTTTGTGTCGCTTCGTTAAATTCACCAAAGTTTGCATCAAAGTGAACAAAAAACCTTATTCTCTTATTCCTCCCTTCCTGCTAGATAACATTAGGTCTTCTTCCATGTCCTCTTATAGATCGGCATGAACCTCTGCTAAAGAAGCTCATCTAGCAATATGAATACAACAACATTATTTCCATTTTACAACCATTCAAGTAAATACCCATTGTTCATTGCATGCAAACAAAAAGGAAGCTACTTAACCTAACATTTATTAACACAGCAATTGATGGCATATGGCAAGGGTATGAAAATTTTGGATGGGTGCACTCGAGATTGAAAAATGCATTCTTATCAATCATATTTTATATGGCACACATGCTTGTAATGACTGTTGCTTTTACATCTAGCATATCTATTTTTATTCATAAGAAGCTCGTTTGGCTAATGAAAAGCATCATAACAAAGGATGATGGGAAAAATACCCCAAATGCCAATAACCAGTATAATAATTTTCTATGCAAAATATAAACTTCATATGACAGATTATCTTTTAAAAGAAAACGATGTGCCATATCCTATTCTAGGCATGTGGAAAATGTAATATATGAAGTTGAAGAATTCATTCAAAAATAGAAAGAGTTATTCTAGGTGGGCGAATGCCCTATTTGTGCATCAATTAAGCATTCAGGTATTGTGAAACTAGGAAAAGAACAATGGAATAAGCCATTCAAAAGCTGAGTTTGAAAAAATGAAGGCTTCATAACAACCCATCTACCTACAACAAGAACATGGTAGGAAAATACCTTGTTTCCGAGCACTAAAAAGCTGATTTTGTTGTGTGTTTTTTAGCTCAATGCGTCCAAGTCTTTTTATCCCTTCTCGAATTAGTTAGAATGCATCCACTTATCACAAATTCGTGCCAAGTTTCATTGTTTGGATGCTGGTAAATTCCAGCTCCACTACTTGTTTCTAATGCTAAGTGAATCATCTAACAAACATTGAAATTGATGAACCCTTGTCTCATTAACTCCAACACACATTTCTAGATTTGTTTTATTGTAAGAGGATTTTGCATTCTATGACTATTGTATTCACATCAAATCGTTTTAAATACAACATCGATTGTAGCTTCCAATAGATACCTTCTCAACACCTCCATTAATATGATTCTCACACATTTATAAAAGGCATTGTCTAAATGTTCTACGTTTTGACATTTTTTGTTGGAATCCGACAATACAAATTTGGGCAAAATCACAATTTTCTATTGTTTAAATTGCTTTTTAGAATCCATAAATGGATTCAATGTGCTGAAAAACCCCTTGCGCACTTGGACTATACATACATGTACATTCAAATATGCAAATCCAACAATTTCTTGCCAAATTTTGGGCAAAATTAAACGGATAATATCCTCAGAAAAGAGCCAAAACGTAGAACATTTAGACTACGACTTTATAAAATGATATATAATGCATTTGTTATCGTATGATTATCAAACTTAAAAGGTCAATCTCACACATTACGTTGAGGTTTTATTTTACGAGCATAACACCATATCATATATCTTTAAAACTTTGAGGTAAGAGTTTAAACTTATGATCCAGATTATTTTGAGAACGAAAAGAAAGCGGAGATATAACAATGAAATATACAGAGATATCGCAATAAACACAAAGATACAATAATGCACAATTTTTATTAATGAGAGAAATGTACATAAACTATAAAATTACAGAGTGAATGACTCGCTAGAATGTTGGCAGCTTATCTCTGAGAAGAGATGTGATGGTTATGCTTAATCACAAGAAGATGATGATGTTTACAATGAAGATCCAAAGGCCTTTTTAACATAAATAAAATCCAAAACCCTAACCTCAGAAGATGAAAGGCCAAAAGGTTTGCGGGCCCCAATGGGGGTAGTTGATACGTCAACTTCCCAAGGGCGTAACTTTTGCATATGATCTCCATTTGGGGCACACGATAGCTCGTTGGAAAGGTCTATCTGAGGACTACACATTTTGTCATCACACTCTATTTAAATGCTACAGTGTGACTGTGGCAAGCCCAAAAAACATTGTTTAGGGCCTCAAAACGGCCCCAGAAGTTTAGGACCCATAAAGATGTAGAAAAATTGCCAAGGTGGAAACCCTTGTTTTGAGCTACATGAATAGGTTGGTGGCCACCGATTTCCTCCTGGATCATTCTTCCTCCCTTAGGAAGCAATGTTCTCCACTATGTCAAGTTCCTGGGGAATCTTTTGTTGAATTTGAACCTTGGTGAGTTACTTGTCTTGCTGAAGAAGTTGTCCTGCTTAGCTTGGTGAAGGTTGTTATGAACCTATTGTTGGTGGGGTTGGATCCGTTTAACCAATCTAGATGTATGATCTTCCTGAATGTGGGACGACTTTGTTGGTGAATATGCAGCATGAAGAACATGAAGGGATTTATTATAACTTGGTTTGACTGGTTAGTGTGGAGGCACACCTATAGGTGCAGTAGGAATATCTTGGTGCTCTTCTACAATCTTGTTGATCTGCTTCTACTAGATAGGAGGGTCTTGGGTCGAGGCTGCAGTGGTTGCAATGTCTTTCTCTTCTGACCAAATTGTGAAGAGGCCAAACTTTACAGTATGAGAGATTACTTTGCGACATTGTTTTGTCGGGACAATAGTTAGAACTACCTCTGGTATCCTGTAGAGTTGACCCCCCAGAGTAACAATGACGCTACAGGGTCGAGATTCATAAACAACATGACGCTTCCACATATATGGTTAACCTAACATAACATCACAGACTTCTAGTGGGGAAACATCACACAATACCTCATCCTTGAAGGGCTTGATGCCATAGGACAAGTGACATTATTGGCTGACACAAAGATCTCGACCCTGGCAAAGCCATCTGATGTTGTATGGTTGCGGGTGTGGTGTTATTGGAAAATACAACTTCTTGATGACCTCTGTTGAGATGAGGTTCTTCTGGCTTCCACTATCAACAATAAAATGCAGCGAGGTACCCTTCACCCACATTTGTGAATGGAGGAGGCGCTCCCCCTCCTCGAGATCCTCTGGTTATTCTGGTTGGATTGTTGCGGTCACGACAGCAACAGTGGGTTGTGCATCAATGATCTGTGTCCTTTTGTTATTGTCTGAATCAGACTCTATGTCGGGACTCAAATATGTTTCTCTAAGCTTGACCACCAATGATTGTTTTGAGCGACATTCATCGGTGTTGTGCCAAGGGATTTTGTGGAAGTTGCACCACTTCCCAATGTCCTTCTTCGTCTTCTCATTACCCTTCTTTTCCTGCGGCTTGGATTGGTGGTCTTGAGGTTGGTTATTCTGTGAGTTAGGGTTGCCTTTGCCATACTTTGGTTGTTGCAGATATGCAGACCCAAACTCTCGCTTATTTTGCTGCTTAAATTTCTACTCGATTTTGACATCATATCGATAAGTGTCTCCCAGTGATGAAATGTCTAGAAATTCCATTTTAGTTTGGATGTACCTATGTAGAGCCTCATGATATTTTAGGACCAGATGCCTCTCAGAGTCTTTGATACCCAACTTGGTGCGCAAGGTATAGAATGTATTTGTGAACTTTGACACTGTTTGGCCTCTCTCTTGATGCAGTGTGGTCCATCTCATGTACTGGTCATCATAGTTCCCCATAGGGTAATATTGCTCCATCACCACATCCATAAAAAAATCCCAAGTGGGCTTGGCCTCAAATATTCCAGACTCTTATGTGTAATTTTTCTCCCAGTAAGTTTCCCACCAATGTTTGACAATAGGGAGAGCCTTAAGGAGTGCAAAGGTGATATTTTCTCTATCGAAATAATTGTGAACATAGAAATAACCTTCTAGCAAATTTAACCACTTTTCCAAAGCATCTGCATCGATTTGACCTTCAAATACGAGAATATCAAAATTAACTTGTACCTTGAATGGGGCAGTGTCTCCAAAGTGACTGCTTGACGAAGACGCGCCTGCTATTGCCGACAATTGTTGAAGGATTTGGGAAAAATTCTCCAACATCTAGTTCCTTTGTTGTGCGAGGGATTCCATGAGCAACAACTTGATGGGATCTGCTGCTCCCATGTCTCTCTTTTCTTCCGCCATGGGATGTTTCTCGGGCTGGCGAGAGCGGTTGTCCTCGAGAGAAACTAGCTCGAGACCCAACTCTCTATACCCTGACCTCGTCGGGGACATGCACTAAGAAACGACACGACAAGGAGTAGCCTGCTATGATATCAATGATCCAGATTATATTGAGAATGAAATGAAAGCGAAGATATAAGAATGAAATATACAAAGATATTGCAATAAACACAAAGATGCAGTAATGCACAATTTTTATTAATGAGAGAAATGTACAGAAATTGTAAAATTACAGAGTGAATGACTCGCTAGAATGGTGGCAGCTTATCTCTAAGAACAGATGTGATGGCTACGCTCATTCACAAGAAGTTGATGATGTTTACAATGAGGCTCCAAAGGCCTTTTTAACATAAAGAAAATCCAAAACCCTAAACCCCAAAAGATGAAAGGCCAAAAGGTTTGCAGGCCCCGATGGGGGTAGTTGATACGTCAACTTCCCAAGGGCGTAACTTTTGCATACGATCTTCGATTAGGGTGCACAAAAGCTCGTTGGAAAGGTCTATCTGAGGACTACACATTTAGCCATCACACTCTAGCTAAGGGCTAAAGTGTGATTGTGGCGGGCCCAAAATATGTTGTTTAGGGCCTCAAAACAACCTTGAAAGTTTAGGACCCGAAAAAGCATAGAAAACTTGCCAAGGTGGAAACCCCTATTTTGAACCAGTGAAATAGGTGGGTGGCCACCGATTTCTGCCTAGATCAACTTATGATGTAACCTTGCCTTCAAATGAATAAACTCAATCGTGCCTTTGGTATAAAGTGAGTTTAACTTGCATCGATTGTATGTTTTTTACGTGAACCATGGAATAAGGCTTACATTTCGAAAGCATGTGTTAGCACTTGTAAATCATGAAAAGATCTTTAATGCAGCATTCATATGTTATCATCTTGTCAACTAGATCGTGGAGATGAATCATCATTTGCCTAATATAACAAACAAACCATAACATCAATAATATAGATGCTTCAAAAAAGTTGCTCTGAAGGGACCCCTGCCTACCTTTTATAAATAATAATTAGACAAGGTAATGAGACAATACTTTGTTTAGAGACTTACAACTCTTGACAAGGTTTTAAACCAGTTGGATCAAATTTTGGGTCAACACAAATATAGAAAGTATGGTTTTTAAGATACATATTTAAGCTTTATTTTATTATTTTAAAAATGTACATTCACATCCAATTATTAATAAGCATATCTTAGTAATATCACTTAATCATATTTAATGATTAAATTATTTACAATATTTACATATTTCTATATATTGCAAGGTTTTTATTATATATTGCAAGGTTTTTATTAATATATTTTTCGAGTATATTTTTATGCGATATAACTTTTGATTTAAATTGTTTTTAATAACTTTTACTATAATGAAGTGGTGTTATTTTAGGGTGTCTAGTTATAGAGTTCTTAAATGAAAGAGGATTGTTTTTTCTATCCCTTAGCAATTTGGACTATCACATTTCAATATCTACTAACATGTCCTTAAATTAATTGTTATTTCAACCTCGAAAGCATGCAATTGCTACTTAGTTCTTTATATAAAATGAATATTTGACCATTTTTCTCCTTGGATGTCTCCCTCTCACCCTTTTTTTCTTTGCATATTGATAAGCCAATGACCTCGGTGCAATCAAGATATTGCTGAATGTTCTACATGACCCACGACAAAGTGGCCTATGTCCTCATGATCCCTGCCACATAATCCATACCATTCCCTAACACAAACTCCACTCCCATATCAGTAAACGCCTTTAGGATGGTTGGATTTCCGATTCCCATGAAAGACTACTAAACCTTAAGATTACTACAAGAAGTTCATCATACTCGAACCCCTATGAACTTTTGTTTATTTAAAAATTATATTTTTAATACTTATTTAAGCTAATAAATGGGTAGATTTTTAACTATGTGGGGACCATCACTCAACATTTTTATCTTTCTATAATTTATGAAATCAATTGCATAACCTCCATTTACTTGCATAAATAGTTAAAGGTAGAGAACACAAAGAACTTCATAGTACTTTGAACGAGGTTTAAGATGAGTCCAAGAAACCATAGAGGGAAGGCTATGTCCATGGAACACGTGGAATTCAAAGCATTTGTGGAAGTTAAAAGGCCACAAGAAAGAAGGTGACTACTAATAGTGCACACTATGATCCAAGAAAAAACACTTTACTTTCCTTTTGCAACATATACACCCCGTATTCTTTTTGACATTCTTTTCTCCTATTTTAGGAATATGCTAATTACTTCATATAATTTGATTTTTTTTTTTTCTTAAAGCAATTTAGTTTAACTCACTTGCTTAGGTTATACTTTATGTTTTAATTACAATTTATGTTTTAATTACCGTAGGCTAAATTTATGTTTTAATTACAATCGACAACATCGTTTAAGTTAGATGAAACATTAAACTCACATCCTTTAACAATACTAAGGATTATTTGATTCTCACACATATTCACATGTGTTGGCCTTTCTCTATGCCTTGTATTAATTCAAGGCATTTTTTCATGATTTTCTTAACCATTTTACACTATTTTACATTAGTTTCACTAAATTTTAACATATGTTTTAATGTTGATCACATAGTTTTCACGTCACTTATGTCTTTATTAGTGAAGCCTTGGAGTGGAATGTTGATCACATAGTTTTCACATCATTTATGTGTTCATTAGTGAAGCCCTGGTGTGGGACCTTCATCAAGAATTTTATATAACCTTTTGCACTTTTTTATCATTTTACACAATTCTATGAAATATATTTTAGGTCATCGCCATTTTTTGCATCAATATGAGTGTTCACCATAACATTACGCACATGTATGTACACACATTAGTCTACATCAATAATAAATAAATGATCATATCAAAATGTTTTGCATCAAAATGCCACAACAAATCACTCTTGCACCACTTACACCATGTAGACCACACTTGTGCCACATAGACCAACACTTATGCCACATAGACCACATATTCGCCACATGCACCATAAAAAACACACTTTCATCACAAGTGGTACTTAGATTGCACTTGTGTCACATGCGACACATGCACCATACAGGCTACACTTATGCCACGTGCCACATGGACCCACTTGTGCCACATGGCCTCCACTTACGTTACATGTGCCATATAAATTGTTGTGCATACCTAGAAAATACTCAATGTTGTCCATACAACACTTGGTTTTCATGCGTAAGAAGGTAATGAATCTTCTTATAGTGCTTGACCTATGGGAAAAGTCCTAGCGAGATTAATGACCTTCACATACAATACCATTGGGTTAATATTCTCAATAAAAATGAGGTCTAGTTTGAAAATTGAATAGTAAAATATGGGGGCACTACAATAGCCCATTGAAGGGGAAGGCTTTCAATGTTGCAAATGAGGAGGTCGACTCTCTATTATAAGATCCATTTCCACATTACAGAAGGGTTGTATCATATCTTAACTAACCATCAATAGAGATAGACAAGATTTCTCTTGTTAGTTCTTGTTAAAATCAATGCAAACCCTTTTTTCATAAAATTAAGACAAGTATAGAATTTTCCCCAAATCAATCAATACTTTTTATCATAAATTTCTTTGGGTAATTTTCCTTTTGAGCATCGATTAATGAATGTTTTGTTGCAACAAAAACTACATAAACTACATAGAACTTGGAAACACGGAAAATCTAAGTTAGTAGATCAACCCCCACCAATGCGCACTAACCTCCATGATTTAAAAAGAATAAAAACAAAACTTTGCTTTTTGATCAACAAACAAATACTTAAAAAATACACAACAACAAAAACTTTCATTATTACTTCTAAGAAAAAAAATTTGAGCTTTGTTGAGAATTGCTTTGCACTTGATAAGAAAAGAAGGTTTGTAATGTCCCCATTTTTTTATTCCCTTGCTCCACAGTTGGAGATCACCTTTTGGGTTTATGTCATCTTGACTAGAGGAGTAATTTGAGGTCAACAATGAACTTGAGTGGTTTAGAGGAGTTATATGATGCTTTTAGAGACCCGCTTATCATATTTCATCATCGAGATCACTCCTACGCAACCAGATTTTTATTTTGTTGCATTTCGACCGTTCCCATAATTTGAGAGTATTATTGAGCATTGTTTAATGGATTTCGTTAAGGTTGTCATTTTAATAAATTATCTAAGAGGGGCACCTTAGTGTAATAGTTGATTCGAACCGGGAGGAAGAACTCTAAATGATGAGACGATGAAAAAGTGACTTCCAATGTCCATACATGATTTAGAGTCAAATAAATCACTTTTTGGAGTAAAAAGGGATAATAAATTAATAAAGTGATTTTACCAAAGATAAATTAAAAAGTCTCTTGATGGAAAAAAGGTAAAAAGGTTAGCAAAAAGGTAAAAGGGTCAGCAAAAAAGTGAAAAGTGAAATAAAAGAAAGATGAGAGTTCATTCTCTCATTATGTTGATGATTATTTTGATATTGATTTGGAGAGCTCTTGGAGCCTTTGGGGTTTGGGGGAAACCCTTGTTTGTGATTGATTCATTTTTGGATTTCCTTGCTCTACAGTTGGACATGACCTTTTGAGTTTATGTCAGCCTAACCAGAGGAGTAATCCAAGGTGAATAGTGAGCTCATGTGGTTTAAAGGAGTTATATGATGCTTTTAGAGGCTCACTTATCATCTTTCATCATCGAGATCACTCCTATGCAGTCAAATTTCAATTTCGTTGCATTTCGATTGTTCATGTAATTTGGGAGTATTATTGAGCATTGTTTAATGGATTTTCCAAGGTTGTCATTTTAATATATAATCTAAGAGGGGCACCTTAGTGTAACAGCTCGTTGGAACTGGGAGGAACAACTCTAAATGATAAGATGATGAAAAATGACTTCCAATGCCCAGAAATGTTTTAAAGTCAAATAAACCACTTTTTGGAGTAAAAAGAGTTAATAAATTAATAAAATGATTTTCCACCCTAGACATTTGGTGGGGGAAACCATCCAAGTTTTTCACTTGTTTTTACTCTGAGGAAAAAATCCATCTTTTTGCAACATATTAGGGTTTTCATTGAAGACACATTTTCCTGGGAGAGGTCGATTTCTCTTGTGTGTAGGATGAGTTTGACATTGAGAGGTCGAGATCTTCATTTACAAGTTGAGTTGTGTGTGGGGGGGGGCTATATCCTTTAGCAGTAGGGTGTTCAGTTGGGCAGAGGTCATATTCTTGGCATGAAGAGCCATGTTCTTCTGTTGGGTCACCATTCACCTTGTGAAGACCATGTCACAGCTGTGAGGGTCCACGCACATGTATGTACACACATTAGTCTACATAAATAACAAACAAATGATCATATAAAAATGTTTTCCATCAAAATGCCACAACAAATCACTCTTGCACCACTTACACCATGTAGACCACACTTGTGCCACATAGACCAACACTTATGCCACATAGACCACATATTCGCCACATGCACCATAAAAAACACACTTGCATCACAAGTGGTACTTAGATTTCACTTGTGTCACATGTGACACATGCACCATATAGGCTGCACTTATGCCACGTGCCACATGGACCCACTTGTGTCACATGGCCTCCACTTACGTTACATGTGCCATATAAATTGTTGTGCATACATGGAAAATACTTAGTGTTGTCCATACAACACTTGGTTGTCATACGTAAGAAGGTAATGAATCTTCTTATAGTGCTTGATCTATGGGAAAAGTCCTAGCGAGCTTAATGACCTTCACATACAATACCATTGGGTTAATATTCTCAATAAAAATGACGTTTAGTTTGAAAATTGAATAGTAAAATATGGGGGCACTACAATAGCCCATTGAAGGGGAAGGCTTTCAATGTTGCAAATGAGGAGGTCGACTCTCTGTTATAAGATCCATTTCCACATTACAGAGGGGTTGTATCATATCTTAACTAACCACCAATAGAGATAGACAAGATTTTTCTTGTTAGTTCTTGTTAAAATCAATGCAAACCCTTTTTCATAAAATTAAGACAAGTATAGAATTTTCCCCAAATCAATCAATACTTTTTATCATAAATTCCTTTGGGTAATTTTCCTTTTGAGCATCGATTAATGAGTGCTTTGTTGCAACAAAAACTACAAAAACTGCATAGAACTTGGAAACAAGGAAAATCTAAGTTAGTAGATCAACCCCCACCAATGCACACTAACCTCCATGATTTAAAAATAAATAAAAAAATAACTTTGCTTTTTGATCAACAAGCAAATACTTAAATAATACCACAACAACAAAAACTTTCATTATTACTTCTAAGAAATATTTTTGAACTTTGTTGAGAATTGCTTTGCACTTGATAAGAAAGGAAGGTTTGTAATGTCCCCATTTTTTTATTCCCTTGCTCCACAGTTGGAGACGACCTTTTGGGTTTATGTCATCTTGACCAGAGGAGTAATTTGAGGTCAACAGTGAGCTTGAGCGGTTTAGAGGATTTATATGATGCTTTTAGAGACCCACTTATCATATTTCATCATCGAGATCACTCCTACGCAACCAGATTTTGATTTTGTTGCATTTCGACTGTTCCCGTAATTTGAGAGTATTATTGAGTATTGTTTAATGGATTTCGCTAAGGTTGTCATTTTAATAAATTATCTAAGAGGGACACCTTAGTGTAATAGCTAATTCGAACCGGGAGGAAGAACTCTAAATGATGAGATGATGAAAAAGTGACTTCCAATGTCCATACATGATTTAGAGTCAAATAAATCACTTTTTGGAGTAAAAAGGGCTAATAAATTAATAAAGTGATTTTACCAAAGATAGATTAAAAAGTCTCTTGATGGAAAAAAGGTAAAAAGGTTGGCAAAAAGGTAAAAGGGTCAGCAAAAAAGTGAAAAGTGAAATAAAAGAAAGATGAGAGTTCATTCTCTCATTATGTTGATGATTATTTTGATATTGATTTGGAGAGCTCTTGGAGCCATTGGGGTTTGGGGGAAACCCTTGTTTGGGATTGGTTCATTTTTGGATTTCTTTGCTCTTCAGTTGGACATGACCTTTAGGGTTTATGTCAGCCTAACCAAAGGAGTAATTCGTGGTTAACAGTGAGCTCAGGCGGTTTACAGGAGTTATATGATGCTTTTAGAGGCTCACTTATCATCTTTCATCATCAAGATCACTCCTATGCAGTCAGATTTCGATTTCGTTGCATTTCGATTGTTCATGTAATTTGGGAGTATTTTTTTTTTTACAGAAACAGTTATGTTTTGGTATTAAAATTCTCGGCATAAATGCCCATTTACATGCTTCCAAGATTGTCGAAACATCTCCCAATATTCCCCCATAACCAGAATCCACCCATCTCTAATTCTGACATATTGAAGCTTCTTAGATTCTGAAATCCACATCAACGATGAGATTTCCCCTAACTTAAAGACACATACAAACTGCTGAAGCAATAGACAATAAAACATAACAACACTACTACGGAATTGGATCCCAATTTTCCTTCTCGTCCCATAATAGAGTGCCCGCAGGAAGAAGAGCAACTCTATTTGCTTCCGCATCCACCTCTTTGTTGTTGTTCCGCAAAACATGGAAGAAGCTTAACTTTTGAAAGGAGCTAGCAAGCTTTTTAATTCTCGTCATCAATCTAGTTAGCCGAAGATCCTTCGGACTTGAATTTTCCACTAGCATTTTTATGAGAGTCTGAGAATCGCCAATGACCTTTGCTTCCTTGATGCCCACCTTTTGCAATACCTTGAGACCTTGCAGCAGCGCCATCGCCTATGCTTGGGTATTGGTGTCTTGGCCTATTCCCCAAGCATACCTGTGCTCAATTTGGCCCTCCATATTCTTGATGACTCCACCTGCACTTGCATTCCCTGGATTACCTTTTGCCGCCCCATCGAAGAACAAAGAGTAGCAAGACATTTCCTTATTCCAATTGCTGAAGTTCTCTTCTGACATTCTAATCTGCCAGTCTTTTTTCTTTTCCTCTTGGAAATCTGCATTGAGGAGCTGTAATCCCAACAATCCACCCCACTCCACCTCATGAGGGGAGAGGTTTTTATCGGTGAGATTCCTCACATGCTCACTCATAAATTCTTTGAGAGTGGCTTTTATCTTAGTCATGATCACTTTTGCATTATGCATTTTCCCCTGGAAAATCCTGTTATTCACTCCAACCAAATTTTCCAACAGACCAGCTTTGGTAAAACCAGCCAACCAGCCTTAAACCAATTGTTATTTGGGAGATGTCCAGGGTAATGGTGCAACCAATTAGCATGCAAATCGAAAATGGAGGATGGGAGCGTTATGTCCGCAGACCAATGGCTCAACACTTCGTCCCAGACTTTTAATGCGAAACTGCAATCCAACATTATATGTTGGGCGTTTTCTTCATTTGCCAAACACAGTGAGCATCTGGAAGGGCCATGGAATCCTTTCCTCATGAGATTGTCTGTTGTAAGCACACAATTGTGGCATAACAGCCAATTGAACATGTCGATTTTGGGAATACATTTTTGTTTCCAAAGACCTTTCCACAGTGCTGGGCATGGAGGAGCATAAGAAATTGCTCGCATCATTTTATTACCTTGCGCCACAGAGTAAGCACCGAAATATAACCCCCATCCTCTCTAATCATGCTTATCTTCATGTGTTGGAGCCTTCCCTTTAAGTCTAGACTGAAGCTCCAACCATGCGTTTTGAAGATCGCTCGACAAATCCAGCTTCATCCACTCCAACCAGACTTTGTCTTTCCAAGTAGAGATGTCCCACAGAGAGACCAAACCTGCGTTCTTCATCCAACAACGCAATTCCTGAAGCTCGTGAACATCCACTAGGGGTACATCGTTGATTATGCAATCCTCCCAAAGGTCTATAGTTTTCCCATTCCCCGGGACCCAATACAAGTTGTCATGTATGAGCGTTTGGGCCTGCACGCACAGCTTGTGGATTTGTGATCCATTAGCGAATTGAACAGGTCTGTCTAGGCAATGTTTTCTTGGCCCAACGAAGTACTTCTTCCAGAGAACACGCTGAGCCCAACCAGCCTTAGGGGAAACTTGCCTCCAGAGAATTTTGGCTCCCAACGCTAAATTTTGCAATCTCATGTCTTTGAAGTTCAGACCTCCCTCTAAAATTGGCTTGGTGACTTTGTCCCAATTGACAAGCGACAGTCTATTTCTATTTTGTTTTCCACCTTTCCAAAAGAAGCTTCTTATTAAGCCTTCCATTTTTCTGAGAATTCCAAGTGGAGCTAGCATAAGCAATGCTTGGTAGGTTGGGAGACTGTTCAAGACCGACTTAATGAGCACAGTCTTCCCTACAAGATTCAGCCAAGAAAAACCTCAAGCCTGCAATTTATTTTTAAACTTGTCAAGGAGGGGAATCCAATCCTTACCTGAAGGATTTTTCTGAAAGATAGGCAACCCTAGATACTTGAAAGACGTCCATTGATTGGAATTGGCAAAGCCCCAACATCTGGAAATAGTAATCAGTTCAGTTTGAGACACATTCCAGCCATAAAAGTGACACTTCCCAGCATTCAATCTACTACCCGAGGCAACACAAAACTCATCCACCACCAATTTAAACTGATAGGTAGTGTGAACAGAAGTTGCCCCAAGGAGTAGGGAATCATCTGCAAATAAGGCATGATTGATTTCTTTTACTCCTCTCACAATTTGAAGGTCCAAAATATACTGATCTGATCTTCTTTTTTCCAGGATAAAGCTTAAGGCAGAGGCTTGGAGGACAAAGAGCAAGGGGGAGAGCGAGCATCCTTGCCTTAGCCCTCTTGAGGCTTTAAAAAATTATGTTGCTCTCCCATTCGCCAACGAAGCAATCCATGGCTCAGAAATGCAGGCTCTGATCCAACTAATGAAACTAGACCCAAAACCAAACTTATGCAAGACTTCGAACATAAATGAATGCCTAACCCTATCAAACGCATTTGCAAAATCAAGCTTAACTATCATACCTTTTTCTTTTCTCTTCAGACTTGAGTGTATCCCCTCTTGGACTAAGATTATATTATCTGCAATTTGCCTTCCTTGAACAAAGCCCCTTTGGTTCTCCGGAATGAGGTATGAAAGAATCCCTTTCAATCTGCTGGCAATCACCTTTGTTATGATCTTGTATCCGATGTTGCACAAGGAAATGGGCCGGAACCTATTGAAGGAATTTGCACCCTTTTCTTTCGGAATGAGGGCTATAAAAGCAAAGTTCGTGCTGCCCCCAATTTTCTTACAGTCTTGGGATTTTAGAATCATTTTATGTAAATCTTTTTTCACAATCTGCCAACATACTTGGATAAAGTTTGTTGTGAACCCATCCGGGCCTGGGGCTTTATCTGGACTCATGGCAAACAAGGCAGCCTTTATTTTTTTCCTAGTGACCTTAGCCTCTAACTTCTAATTCATTCTAGCTGTGATTTTAGAAGGTATCTCATCTAGAAACTTGTCGCTGCATCCCTGCACCTCTTCTTCACTGAAAATACTTTTAAAATGGTTGAAGGCAGCCTTTTTAATGCTTGGAAAATCACCATAAGTTTGGGTTTCATCCTTAATTTTTGAAATGAAATTGTAACCTCTCCTAGCTTGGGCTTGCTTGTGGAAAAATGATGTGTTTCTGTCTCTAGATTTCAACCAAAGGCTTTTGGATTTTTGCCTCCAGTATTCCTCCTCCTATCTACATGCGTTCTGAAATTTTTGTTGTAGCTCTTCCTCCCTTTTTAAAGTCTCACTCAATATTTCTACCTCTTCCATGTAGTCTTGATGATTCTCAAGAGTTGATTGGACTTGCTTTCTTTCTTCCGCGGGACTAGGGATGTTTTTAGCCCAGCTTTTCAAAGCTATTTTCACTCTTCTCAACTTCTCCTCCCAAACAAAGAATGGGGAACCCACGACAGGCATCTTCCATATTTATTCAACCCTCTCCAAGAAGTCCTTTTGATTTATCCAGAGGGGACTAAATCGAAACGGGATAGGGCCTAAATTCCTTTGGGCTGAGAGAACCAGCTTTATGGGTTTATGATCCGAAGTGCTACTAGTAATAATACTCATCTTCGCATCAAGGCCAAGAAGGAGGTAGGAACTTTGAATGAGAAACCTATCTAATCTAGCAGCAATATGCCCAGGGCCTACCCGTTTATTTGACCAGGTATACTTACCTCGGTAAGGCTTGATGTCGAGTAGATCCCGGTCATGAATGAGATCCTCCACCCACTCTCGAGCCAGATCTCTCACAATACATCCCCCTTGATTTCCGCCCTAGCTAAGGGAAATGTTAAGATCCCCTGCAATTAGAATGTTTTCCAGCTCCTCCCCATCCGCCATGTCTCTCAGAGAGTCCCAACAATATTTCTTTTCCCCTGCATTTACCGAAACTTATACATTGAAGAGAGTGAAAACCTCCTTCGATTCTTGATGTTGAAACTTTGTGAACAACCAATGAACATTTTGCTTTTCATATACCATATTGAGTTTGGAAGCATTCCAAAGAGTGCCCAAACCTCCTGAGGCCCCTCTGGCTGAGACAACCTTTGTCCCGCCTTTATTCCAAATTTTTTTGTTGTTTTGAAGGAAGTCATTTTCCTCCAATTTTGTCTCCTGGACTAGCATTATGTCTGCGTTTTTTGTCATGATTAGGCTCCTCATGGCTTCTTCTTTCATCTTACTCCCCAAGCCTCTGCATTTCCAGGAGATCACCTTCATTATTTATTTTTATGAGAGTGAGGGCCTCCCTTGGAGCCCTGTCCCTAGTTTCTTGCCATCTTTAGGGTTTTAGCCAACAACTTTTCCAAAGTAGGTTGGCTTCCCTGCACTTTGTCTTTGTATGTTTCTTTCTCTCTCTTCTCCCTGGTTGACATCTTTCCCCTTGCCGACCTTCTGACCGTGGATTGAGAGTCTCCTATCTCTCCTTCCTCCTCGGATTCTTCCGAGCCTTGGATTTCCACATCACTCACTGTGTGCTTATCTTTGAATCTTTCTGTTTCTCTTCCCCCCTGCCTTGAATACTTTGTCGTTGCAACCTCAGTAGACTCCTTGTCTTCAGTACTTGCAATCTCTGTCTTCTCCCTCTAAGGCGGATCCACTTCAGGGATTTCTTGTGAAACTGAGCCAAGGGCCCTGAACATGCTTCTTGAATCTTTTGGAGGGAGGTTTTTCTGGGACGCGTTGTTACCTTTGGACTGGTTTCCTTTGCCCTTTTCATGTCCTGTCGGATTAGAGGCCTTTGGGTTAGCTTTGGACCTCTTGGCCTGCTTCCATCCTTCCTCTTTCTCCTCACTCTTTTTTGGGCAATTTATGGCGAAGTGGCCATATTTGTGACACCCCCGACACTTAAATGGAAGTTGTTCATCATTCAGTTTCAGAATATGAGACTAGCTTCCAACATTAATTTTGATAGCTTCTGGTAGCCCTACTTCAAGATCCACCTCCACACAGATTCGAGCACAATCGTATTGATCTTTATTGTTTGCCCCATCAATGAATTTGCCCAGCGCATCCCCTATGTGTTTCAAAGAGACCCAGTTCCAACAATGTTTTGGGAGATTAGGCAATCTGACCCACACTGGAATTGTCGAAGGAACGTCCTCTGTTGGGTCGAAGTCTGGAGTCCACTTATTCAGATACAGCTCTTGAGGCCCCATAAAATATGGGCCATTCCTGAAGATCAACTCCTTATCCTCTTTGGAGGTGAATTCAAATAAGAAATAACCTCTGCCCAGGAAATAAGAGGTGACATTCTGGTTAATCAATGACTTCCAGTTTTTTATCACCCAAGCTTATGTGGCTTTGGGAGACAGCCACAGGCCAGTGAACTGCCCCACAAGCGCTCGCTCAGACATTGTCAAGGCAACCTGACTAGGACCATCTGGTGGGAGAGACACCGCTGACATTTCTTCCAATCTTTTGACAAACTTCGAGACTTCAGCCTTCTTCTTCTTGGGCAGAGAGGCAATCAACGAGCTGAAGGCAGTTGCGTTAGGCGATGGCGGAGGAGGGGGGGGAGGAGAGGAGGCCCAAGGTGAGCCCTGCTCCTCCATGGCTGCAACAACCCTAGCAACAGCAAGCTACAATGCGCGGGTTCATAAAAAATGATAATAGTTTTGATATTGTCTCAATGTTCGTAATTTGGGAGTATTATTGAGCATTGTTTAATGGATTTTCCAAGGTTGTCATTTTAATATATAATCTAAGAGGGGCACCTTAGTGTAATAGCTCGTTGGAACCGAGAGGAAGAGCTCTAAATGATAAGTTGGTGAAAAATTACTTCCAATGCCCATAAATGCTTTAAAGTCAAATAAATCACTTTTTGGAGTAAAAAGAGTTAATAAATTAATAAAATGATTTTCCACCCTAGACATTTGGTGGGGGAACCATCCAAGTTTTCCACTTGTTTTTACTGTGAGGAAAAAATCCATCTTTTTGCAACATATTAGGGTTTTCATTGAAGACACATTTTCCCAGGAGAGATCGATTTCTCTTGTGTGTRGGATGAGTTTGACATTGAGAGGCCGAGATCTTCATTTACAAGTTGAGTTGTGTGTGTGGGGGGCTATGTCCTTTAGCAGTAGGGCGTATTCAGTTGGGCAGAAGTCATATTCTTGGCATGAAGAGCCATGTTCCTCTKTTGGGTGACCATTCACCTTGTGAAGACCATGTCACAATTGTGAGGGTCCTATAGAGGCATTTCCATCATTGCTGGTAGCTTGAAAAGAGGTTGATCCAACACCAACAACAACCCACAACACTCCTGGGATATCATATTGAGCAACAAATTCTGTAATTTAGTGGGTATCTTCAACAACCAAATAATGCCATCAATTGCAAGTGTAATCCAAGCAAAATTAATAGAAGAACAACTTAGATTTGTGAGTGGTTGCTATTCTCATTGTATTGTTCTTATTAATAATATTTAGGAGCAGATATGTTGTGTTTTCTCTCTTGTAATAGTTGTTGAGTTTGTCCATTTACATTCTTGTTGGTGTATATATATATATATATATATATATATATTGGCAACTC
Organism: Picea mariana; assembly: GCA_032191745.1. NCBI lineage: Eukaryota > Viridiplantae > Streptophyta > Pinopsida > Pinales > Pinaceae > Picea > Picea mariana. The sequence goes on from JASDQU010100561.1 coordinate 271,781, forward strand.
TTTGTGGCACACCAAACTCTATGCCAACACCATAAACATAGTAATAACTAAACCAGAAACTAGAACAACAACAATAAGTGGTCTTTGCAGATGGTTTAGAGCATGTGAACCAAGTGTTTGACAAAAGTCTTTCATCAATAATAAGCTACAACGGTCACTAAGGGGTGTTTCTACAGTGGAGATTGGTATAAAAACCATCTATTTGACAAAATGCTTGACCCAAATCAACACTAAAACCATCATCAATAAAGTACCAAACATATCAACGGTTATAAAAGGGATCTCATAGGTTGTGCGTTAAGTGTTTGACAAAAATCCTCTACCAAGAAACCACATAAATATGACAACAATAAGTACAAACTTATAACAACCACAAGGAGGGACATTATAGTGGTATCAGAGTGTGCTTTCCTCCCAGTCTGAGGGGTAAACCATTAAGGATATTTTCAAAGAGAGAACGTTGGAGGGACATTACAAGGTCATTGAAAGATAGAACGTTGAGAAAGAAACACTTAAATGATCCCGTAAAGCAATAAGTACAAAAAAACAACCTTCCACCCATCTAAATTTAAACCTTGTTGTTTGCATCGAGAGGCACTCTACAACCTAGTATGGGATACATGTTCGTAGGGATGATTTTAGGGGCTAAATTTCGCTCATGGGCTAATTTTCCATGGTTTTTCCAAAAAAGAGATTTGCTATTTTAAAAATGATTTGCCCAAATTCTATAGGATAAAATTATTTTACCTTAAAAATCGCCAAAATTTTATAAAAACTATATAAAATCTTTCTAAATTTGAATATTTTTACAAAACTATCGCCAAACATTTATAGTTGGCATATGAAGAATTAGTAAGATTCGCCAAGGTTTCTACTTTTTAAAATAAATTTCCATCCTTAAAATCATCCCTGCATGTTCGTTATTGATGTGTAAAGTGTTAAGTATGATGTTATAATAATAATAATAATAATAAAGTAGACTTAATTAAAAATAATAATAATAATGTTTATAAAAATAAAATGAGCTTAATAAAATATTGATACAAACTTTTTATAAAGTGCAAAACTTGAACAAAGATTTAAAATTTACACCTAAAAAGATTTAATCCTTCTCAACATTTAATAGATCCAAAATTAAAATAAATCTTTACTAATAATAGCAATTTCTTTTACACTAATTATATCCAAATTATAATTTTTAATTCACAAAAATAATTTTTTATCCTCTTATTTCAAATTTCTCACACCATACTAATTATATTATTTAGTTTCCGTTCTCATTCATCAAACCATATTAATTATGCCCTACCGAACATGCACTAGACTTTTTTATTATTTACCTTTCTTTTAAGTTCATCATGCATTGTTAATTTATTATTTGACCCTACTTCCTTGAGATCTTTCTTTAAACAAAATAAATATTCGCTATTAATTTATTATTGACCTTTTAATACCTTTCTTTTAAGTTCATAACACATTGTTAATTTATTATTTGACCCTACTCCCTTGAGATCTTTCTTTAAACAAAATACATATTCGTTGTTAATTTATCATTGACCATCCTTCCTTGATATATCAAAATCAATAATGATGGTTGATAAAAGTGTGTGTTATGATCTCTCAATCAAAATTCAAGTATTTGCAATGACGAGTGTATATGTACTTATATTTATATATTTTTAAAATTATATATATATATATTATTTTAAAAATATACAAATATAAGTACTTTTAAATAATAAATTTATTATAATTTAGTTTTTTTATACAAAAGTTTAAGAATTTTTTTTAAGTATTTTATTTATTTATTTTGAGGATGATATTCACGGTAAATCTTAAACTCTTTAAGGCATAAAGTTGGTGAACAATAAGGCTCGAAGCCATTACAATGATATAATCGTTATGAGCTCAACATGTCACTTGTAAAAATTAAACCTGAGCAGGGTGGATACAATCATTCCTCCCAACCCCCTGAGCTAAACCCAATTGATAATCATAATTTAGTTGTTTATTGATACCGAGGATAATTATCAGTAGTTGCTATTTACAAATATGGGTTGACTCATCATATTATTAAAAAAAAAACATGCTACTTGAAATGATTTGTTGGTGGTTCATAACGAGGAAGAGTTCACTCCTCCCAAATGTTTTTGGATCTTGGACCGTTAACCCATTTCTTTACATCCAAGAAAGACAAGCTCTTAACTAATTAAAAACAATTTTAAGTCTTACTCCAAGACCAAAAGAAGGTTTCAACCTATATAATATCCACAAAACAAACCTATATCCCTTATGATCATTGTCATACTATTTACAATGAAATTATGTGTTTTTTATTAACATCTAGCCCAAAAGAAGTTACCACTTACAATAATTATGTGCATGACAAAAACATCTTGGAGGAAGTAACTTCATACAAATATCTCGGAATCAATTTTCATCACAAGCTCAACTAGAATTATAACATCCAGAAAATGATAAATGGAGGGTGGAAAGCTTATTMTGGGCTTGAAAACAATTGCAAATCAATGAAATTTTATCTATGGGATAGGAAACTCCTCTTAGAAACTCTCGTCACTCTTGTTATCTTATATGGTTGTGAAGTTTGGGGTTGCAACGTCTCTAAAGAATCACAGGGAAAAATAAAACAAATTCACAAGTGTTTTATAACTCATAATCTCAAAATCAAAGGCAATACACCCTATCCTATCCTCCTCATATAAATAAATCTCTCTCATTGAGAGCACGACTATAACTAGATATTTAATGTYCAAGAACAAGATAAATATCATGCAATACAAGAGGCTTTCTAAGATTGCTTCAAACTCTAGTCAAAACCACTTGAGCCTCAAGTGGGGTTGGCATAAAGATGCCAAGTCTTAGCTAAATCATAAGGGTATAAATGACGATGTCACTCTAGAGAATAATGATGTTATTAAAAATATTATTACATGTAAATTTAAGGAGAAATCGTGATGCAAATTGAGATATTATAAGGAGGTGATCAACCCCAATTTAATATATGAAAACAATTTTTCAGTTTTAACTAACCTAATGAAGAAAATCAACATTTCTAAAATAATAACAAACTCTCACGAACTCCGTAGTAAAATAGGGCGTTGGACCATTCCTAAAACATCGTGGAATGAAAAAATTTGTCATATTTGTGACACTAAAAGGGTTGAATATGAAAAACATTTTCTCTTAGAGTGTCATAAGTACACCTATATCAAATCACAATTTCAAAATATTGGTAAAGATACCAACCTTCTTAACTTTTTAACTCATCAAAACTATAGTAATTTGGAAACACTTTTCTTAAAGCTTTTCCAATTTAAAAATAAAATTATAAAAAAATTAAATAATTTCTTTGTTTATGTGAAAAAGTCCAATAATTTCCTTCCTTCTCTTAAAATCCAATAAACCAAATTTAACCTTCTTTTTTTTCAGAAGAAAAATGGCTCAAGGTTATATTGATATATAAACTTTTTTACATCAACAAAGAAGAGGTCCCGAAGACAATGAGACCAAGGTACTGTCAACACAGTATTATCTCTTTGTCTTTACAAGCAAATTGAAGTAATGGCCCCGAACAAGAAAGGTATATACAGACCTTTACTTGTTCCAAAATCCAGGGGAAGATTTCTAAACAGAAATGTTAATCAAGAAGTGTTGAAATAATGTAACTGCGAAGAGCATTCTTATTTTTATTTTATTATTGGATTAAATCCCCATTGCGGATTAATCATGTCATTATTATTATTATTGTTATTAGATTAATCCCCATTGAGGATTAATCATGTCGGTAATTGTATAAGGACCAAATCCCCTTTTGCGGATCGGTCATCGGACAATTACAAAAGGACGGAATAAGAAGTCGGCCCCAACAGTTATAATGGAAGACCCAGAATTAATTAAAGGTGGGTTTACCCACCCAGAGTGAGAGGTCGGCCCTGTCGATTGTGACCTTTCACACGTGCCAGTTTGATATAAATAAGAGGCTAGCACCTCACTTCAAACACAACTCACTTGCTCATTTCTCTTATGAGGCAAGCTGCAATTACCAGTTGGAGAGAGGAGAAGAAGGGTGGCGCATCTCTTAGGGAGGACTTTCTGTATTGGTTTGAGTTATCTCTTGAACATTGTATAAGCTATTTATGATAAGGAAGTTTTTGCTGGGTTTTCTTCCCCTAGAGGGTTTCTCAGGATAAATGTTGTGTCTCTTGTGAATGTGTATTTCTCAGTGATCTTGTTCTTATTATGCTCTTATCTATTGAAATGCAAAGAACTATAATAATGGCATAAACATTAACATAGTATCAGAGCCAACCTGAAGAAAGCATTATTTGCAAGAGGAAAAACATCATTGTTATCGTACACAAAAATTAGGGTTTTGCAAAAGTGAATATTTTCAGCTCCCTAACCTTCTAGAAAGTTGCGGCCTCCCCCAAGGATCAATTTGGCACCTAGAGTGCACCTTTTCAGTGGTTGGATCTCCCGGAAAGTGAAACCCTAGTTTCACAAAAGTACCACAAGTACCAGAAAACCAGTACCAAAAGTACCAGAAGTACCAGAGTACTAGAAGTACCGGAAGCACCAGTCCAGAAATCCGCAGATCAGATTTGACGGGGTAAAATTTGGATTTTCTCAAATCTTAGGACACCAGGCTACTCGCCTCAACCAAGCGCACCTCCTAGTAAGGTCAAAATTTGATTTTGAGCATTTTCAATTTTTGGTTATTTTTGTTGCCGAAAGTACAAGATGTCTGCAAGCACAAAGCTTGTTGAGAAACTAGAAGGCATAGAC
>JASDQU010100561.1:276686-297569 GCA_032191745.1 Picea mariana
CTAAAATCTGTTTGGGTGCAGGAGAGCAAACTTAAAGTTCTGTGAGTAACTGTGCTGGAAGAGGGAATTTTACCTTCAAATGAAACTTTGTTGCGCTCCTTCCACAGAAACTAAATTTAACCTTATTATTATAGAATAATTTCCTTCCTTCTCTTAAAATCCAATAAACCAAATTTAACCTTGTTATTATAGAAGTTAATAACCACTACCATCCTCAATAATAATAAAATTAAAACAATGTCTCTAGAAAGGCTTTGGCATATAATGTTTGTTTGTATTTTACGATATGGACCCAACCACTCCCACTTACCCATCCAAGTTATCCCTTCTCTCCGGTGGACGTTTCTTTATTTCACGGTCAAAATATCAGGTCTCAGACGGGAAAATTATTCTTTATTTTCCGTCCTTTTCAGCTTTCAATTGCGCCATAGAATCTACGAATGAGTGACCGAACGAGCGACGTAACCCGGAAATTCCCGTCGAGTTGAGCACGGGTCGCGGAAGGCTGCAGATGCCGGAAACCCCCTTCCTTTTTCTTCCCTTCTGTTTGACAACCGGAACGTTATTATCAGAACTCATCCATCATTTGCGGTCATTTTGCAGAGGGTTTTATGATCGGAATTGCAGGAATTGTTAGGGTTTAGTCTTGATCGAGGGTTTTAACGGGATCCAATCCAGTCGATAATCGCAGTAATTCAAGATGTTTAACAAGCTCTTCAAAAAGCCGAAGGAGGAAACTTCGGCTCTTGCCACTATAGACAAGCTCAATGAGGTATGCAGCTATCTTTCATATCTCGTCTCCTCTATGTTAATTTTTTTAATTGCTTCTTCAGACATCGTCCTATGTTATTTTATGGTAAATCTGGGCAATCACGCAATCTGAGAAGTTAATTACCCTATCCGACGGAAATTAGTAAAATCCCATTCATGTTTCTTTACGGAATAGAGATAATGAGATAGAAGAAGTGTATGTTACAGATGAGTTCCTTTTAGATTTCTGGAAGTTTTAGATTTATTGCTTCAATGTCCGGCACTTTGGTTTGTACGCAATGGACTGCATCCTTATTCAATGGAATCAAGACCCCCCTTTGGTCCTTTAATACGGACTTACATTTTCAAGCACAAAGTCTGAGGTGCATAGTGAATTGTAAAGGGTTGATGAGTTTCTGCACCCTTTTCTCATTTAGATCGAAGGTGTTAAGGGTTACATGCATGCAAGTGCTGGTAGCTCGAGTTATTTGGTGATTCTATGGAAATTCAACTAGTGGCTTGACCAGCCCGTGCAGACCTCCCAAGCTATGGCGAGAATGAACATGTGTATCTAATAAGCATGGAGTTGTGTTTGAGCCCTCAACTTTGCCAGCCCAAAATAAAAATAAAAATGATGAGATGTGCTGTGAAAAATTGAAGTCTAAGCCTTTGACTATCGTCATGGCATCGCCTCTGATGCATTCACTTTGTAAATTCCTTCCTAGGGCTCATGGGAGTTTATCCTTTTCAATAGTTGCCTCTGTTCTATTTCAGTACATTTTTTTGATTGCTAAATGAAAATTGAATTTCTGATAAATTCTGGGAAAGGCAATGTGAGCAAATGCGCGATTTTTACCTTTTAAGTTGGCTTTCAATAATGGATGGATTTCAACAGGTACAAATAACACTGGAAACTACAGCTGGAAAAGTTCTGGAAAAGTTAAATGCAGTAAGGAAGGTCCAGGAAGGTAACTTAGAAAGTTCTTGGTCAACCCAATAAGGTCTCTTCGTTACTGAGAGATCAACCCTTCGAAAGAGTTGGTCCTGAAAGTCCTTGTTTAGTGGGTTTGTCCAGGAAAGTTTAGCTCTCGTTCGTCAATATAAAAGACTCCATCAGTGGAAGGACACGTAATGTTTCAAGAGAGAAGATGGAAGGGACGGAAATCAAACTGAAAGAAGACGAGCATTTTTGACAAAATTAATTCCTATAAACGGACTGTCCGTCAAAAGGAAAAAATAAAGAAAGTTAAACCATGGACGTTGGAAATAAAAGAAATATTATATACCCTTTAAGAGAAGCGAGATCGGTTGGAGTGGTTGCGAATCAAGCCCTTCATTCCTTATATGTTTTAAAATGAGTTGTATGACTTTGCATTTGCTTGGCTCACTTGTTGAATCCCAAGCACTATAGTAATGAGTGGCTCAGTGTTGGGCCTACACGTAGCCTAATTATATTGATGATCATTAGTTGTTGTTTTTAATGGAAAAAAATAATTTTGGAATGAAATCCGTCGTTTTGAGGCTATGAACTAATTCACAACTGCATTGCTAAGCTCACTTCTTGAATCCCGATTACTATAGTCATGAGTGGCTTAATGTTGGCCATACACCCAAATTCACTCCTCACATGGATAGGGAGATTTCAGAGGGGAGGAAAATTGCATTGAATATATTATATCAAGAGAGAGTCAACCTTGATGAGGTGGAGGGGGGCTTCGTAGAGTTTCCATTGCAATTGGGAGATTCAGAGGCTACCATGTGATCAAAGATAGGTTAAGAAGCTCTATTCTTGGTGGGAAACATATGGGGCAACATGCAATATTCTTTAATAGTTAAGCATGAGGCTCCTTTGTCAAGTTATTTCATTCTCTGGTTGCGAGAGGAAATGGAACACATGGAATGTGCATACTTTGAAGAAGAGCAAGCTTGAGTAGTCCAGAACAGAGATATTATTGTATGTGTACACCAACCTCCGTCTTATATCTAAGATGAGGGAAGAGTGGTTGAAGGGAAGGACAAGGATGCGGGATGCACTTCATGATGAGATAGGTTTAGACAACAACTTTGAGTTGGCACTGGCCAACTTGGATCTTAATGCCCCAATCCTAGAGTTAGTCACTTTTGATGATGGTGATACTCTTGAGGGGTCATCTTCCACACTGTTACTAGTTGTTCCAAATGAGAAAGGAGGAGTAGAAGGAAGGAAGAGAGCACAAGTGGTAGCGGTGGTGATGATGAGTTTGATTACGTGATGCTATAGCAAGAGTACGGGCCATGATCTTCTTTTACCTCCCTATTTTGTATTTTTCCATTAGCATTCCCATCTATCATCTTATCTATGTAATACATTTTGTTGACATTGAATGGAAAAACTAGCTCGGTTACTACTGAGTTACATTTTAAATTGTATTCTCAAAACTTGTGTGTTTGATCATCGATGAGTGTCCATTGTCTATTTGATATTTTCTAACTATTCAAAAAATATACATAATAGTTTTATTTTTGTATTATATAATTATATATATATATATATATATATATATATCCTATTGGGTTAGCTCAATATGTTTGAATAGACTATTCAAGGTAGAGTTCAGCATGAGGTTTCTGGTTCTAGTTTGGCTGAGGTTTGAGGCTGATTGAGTTTTGTTGGGTTACCAATCATTGTTGTGGTTGGCGATTGAGCCACTCTCCATCCATATATTTTGGGGAAGAGGGGGGATATCGTAAGGTTTTCCTTCGATACACACACACATATTCTTTCCGATGGAAAATTTCCTTGGGGAACCCTTCAGGTGCTTCCTCACATGCCTTGAATAGTGCCCGAGGTAAATGCCTCTAGAGGATGACATGTATGCTTAATCTTGAGGGACACATGTGGATTGTGGATTTGATATCCTTGGCCACTACGCCTTTGGCATGATAAACCACTTGAGCTAACCCTTGGGGCTATATATATATATATATATTTCAAATGGTAAATTTGTAACTTTTATTTTGAGATGAAATGAAAAGTTACATTCTGAAGAGAGCATAAAGCACCATGCCCTCAAAAAAAAAAAGGGGAAAACACATCATTTCTTCTAAAAACAAGGAACCTATCAACCTAGTTTCTATACTATTGGCAGGCATACTGGCATAGAGCCTTACATAGAAAATATTCTGAAAACTTCAGGCCCCGTAAATCCCAGTTGAAAAGAAATAAATATATGAGGAAAAAACTGTTGTAAACATAAAGGCCATCAAGAAACTGTCCTTTTTTTTTCTGACTTTGCATGAGCATCGCAATAATATGAAGGGAGTTTCCTTTGCTGTCCATCCATCACCATGTGAGAAAAACATAAACATCATACCATGTGAGAATATATATATATATATATATATATATATATATATATATATATATATATATATATATAGACCATGTGAGAAAAACATAAACATCATACCATGTGAGAGTATATATATTCTTACATGGTGATGGATATATATCTATTTTTTTGGAAAAATTTTACAGCGAAATTCAAGGGATGTTTTTCAAAATTTGTAGATGGCTTTTCTGTAAACCTGTCAGTATAGACTAGTGTGCTTTTAATTTAGGGGATTTGAACCAGAAATCTATTGGCATAGAACTAGCCAAATACCCAGCAACATCGATGACAATGGATTGACCGTTGAGGTAACCCTTGGGTTATCTATCTATATATTCACAGACATGTACCCCACGTGTCTCATTTCAGGGTTCTATGTGTCCTGTACTGGATACTCGAATCCTTGTATCACCGTGTCAGGTGACTTAGGTATGACTTTAACTAATTTTAAGCAAAAAAGAGGACATGCTGGATTACAATTCAAATTGCTTGATATGATTGACGGGGCTCAAAATATTTTGATTCTTTGATCCGTTGTAAGATGAGCAGATTTCTATTCACATGGAAATTGAAAAGAATACACATAAGTTTTTTGATTTATTCAAAGCAGGAGGGGAGCTGAATGTGTATTGGCCATATTCCCAATTTGGACCATGTCCCAATGGAAGAAAAGGTCGATTTAGCCCCATCACTGAGAATTCGATTGAGAAAGCATTATTCAATGTGGTTATGTAGATGGTTGGCACTTTGAAGGAGCTGATATTGAGTATGAACGCTTGCCCCATGTTTTGAGATCGTCGTTGGTTGACAAGCCTAAGTATCATTTGATAAGAATTCCAACTTGGGATGATTTTGAAACGAAGGAAGACAAGGTGAAAGGGGAATCAAACAAAGAGCAACAAAGTTGTATACTTAATCTAAGGACGACAACCTGATTAGGTAGCAACAATATTTCATTATTACAAGTCGACAGGGTTGTGTATGCAGGGATTCCTATTCTGACATCAGTGTTGGCTATTTATAAATTTGTAGTTAGTCAATTTCCTTTATTGAATATTCTGTCCATAGGTTAATGCTTTTACTGGTAATTCTTCTGTAAAGTCTCGTAGCATGTTAGATCCTGATACAAATACACAAGCATAGTAGTATTTCTCAATCATTTACTGAACTAAGGATGATTAATAATGTAGATATCCCTCTAGGTACATAGATCCCTCGTTTTCTTCTGAAGTATTTGGTAAAAAATAGGGTTTTTTTAGTTCAAACAGGTCTATTTGCTTTTGCTTTTAAGTTTTAGCCTACCTCACAAGGTATGGAGGATTCGATAAATACTATAACTAGCTTCTAGCACAGGGATTAATTAGTCCACAGGTTGGTGACCTTAGGCAAGCCGTAGATGTGTAGCTCTACTTTCTCTGGTATAGTCTAAAGATACCAGAAATAATTCGGCCTTTTATGCAATTACTTCAGAATAGGTATAGTAGAAGAGAACTTATCTTTTTAAAAACAAACAGCTTAGTCTGAGGTAGCTGCTCCTTTTACGAGGGGAGTGCAGAAATAAGTCCGCCTTTTATGCAATTACTTCAGAATAGGTATAGTAGAAGAGAACTTATCTTTTTAAAAACAAACAGCTTAGTCTGAGGTAGCTGCTCCTTTTACGAGGGGAGTGAAAGAATTCATCATACAAAAATGCTCATGTTGTATTGCTAATTGTTGCTGAAAATTTAAATAAGGTTTCCACATCTCTTCTTGTTTGTTTTTCGCTTTCTTGATGTGAATGACTCAATACATATTTATGTTGCACCCTCCTTTCATTTGATTGTATATTGTTATCATTTTTGAGTCAACTCTGTTCCTTTTGAAAACTGCTGAAGCATGGTGAATCAAATACTCGAGCAAGATTTCCATGAATTACTTGTTGAAGTCAACTTTGCAATCTAAACAAGGATACTATAATAAAGTCTTTAATCCAAAGCAGAGAGCAAGATAAAAGATTACATTTCAGTTGTCGTTTCTTGGTGAAAAATTGTATTCTGTTTTTTTCATAATCAGCCTAGACCAGTTCAGGAATGGGGCTTTTCAACATGTTCCTGAAAGAAGCACCGATATCATTTGCTCAGATATGCAATAGGACCAGAAAACTATGGTTTTGGTTCAAAATTCAGAGATAAGTGTGACAGCTTATGCAAGAACCATGTCCTCAAAATGGTACCATGTGGAAGAAATGATTAGTCTTAGACATAGAAGGATGCAATTGCATATACAACAGGAAATGTAGTGAGTTGATATATGGTTTCTCATGATGTCACGTGAGTTGAATTCTGTGGTTATTTCAAGTTCTGTTTTTTCATAAGCTATTTTTCTTCGTAATACTATGGTGGAAAGTTGAAACAATCAAGTCTTCATGTAATCATCCCTATAATCCTGCAGAACTAATTGGCTCTTTTCAGATGGTTATAAAGGATTTTATCTTGTTCCATTTTCTTGTTTATAGTAGCAAGTACATTGATTCTTGTCTTTCAAGAGTCATTGAAAGATCTCACCAGTAAGAAAGCCTTTATGTAGAATTTTAAGGACACTATTCTGTCATACACTTAGCAACCTAGAGATAACTGTCATCTATGAACTCTGAGATGCATTAAACCCACATTCAGAAAATGTCATAAGCAGAAATACACATTGCTAAGCACTTTTGCAGCAGAATAAACACAATGAACAGCAATTACCCATCCATGTAATACTCAGAAATTTAGGCAACCAGCCAGGGAAAAGCCAGAGATTTTATTAGCTTCAGAAAAGTTATATCAGCAGCAAGATTACATTTAGCAGCCAAGAGAAAACCACTTACAGCACCGAAACTGTCCCTCCAAAATTCTGCCTTGGAAAATGTGCCAAATTTGTACTGCTGTACGGCCCACCCAGAAAACAGCACCTTGAAAACTGTGCCCTCAATCTGCTGTATGTCCTGATCTGTACAGCCCCTTCTGCAGCAAGGAATGCTCAAAACAGCCTTGATTTTCGTGCCCACAAAATGCCTTGAAAATTGTGCCCTCCTCTGTGCTGTACGGATCTGTATAGTATGGCCTACCACACAGCAATAAATTACAACTTCAAAACAGAGTTTTGCCTTGGGAAATGTGCCCAAGCTCTCTTGGGAAATGTCCCAGCTTGCTGCCCTTTCCTCTCCTTCTCAAAGCTCTCTCGGAAATATGTCAATCTCTTCTTCTCTCTTGCCTTGCACACTATCCAACGCATTCTCTTATAATCTTAGTCACCGGGTTTGCCGTTTTTTAAGCTTCAAGTACGAAATTCGATGATTTTTATCCAATCTCGAACTTAATCGATCCAGTTCGCTGAATTGAAACACAAACTCGAACCCTAACACGATTCCGTATGCAAATTCGCCTAAATTCATTGAGATTCGGCTAGGTTTTCATAAGGTTCGTGCGGTAGTTTAAAAAAAATGGGAAAATACTCTGCCCATGAACTAGAAGCCTCTTTGTGCAGCCGCTCACATTCATTTTCGCCTGTGACCCTAACCCGTGCCTTTGCTGTCGCCCTCGACCTCTCCGTGATACCGCTCACCTTCGTTTTTTCCTATGACTCTGACCCATGCCTTTGCTGTCACCCTCGACCTCTCCGTGCTGCCGCTCTCCTTCATTTCCGTCTGCGACCCCGACCCACGGCTTTGCATTCACCCTTGAGTGTTAGTTCCACTGTTGATTCCATCTCGATTATCGGACGACATTCCATCTCCAAGCTCCAGCATACCCTGACCACGGTCATAATTTCACATCCCCCAACCATGGTCATAATTTCATATATTTCAAGATATATATTTCACTATATATTCAATAGTATTAATATATCCTAATATGTTAATATATTAATATATCCTAATATGGTAATATATTAATATATCCTAATATAGTAATTTAATATATACATGGTAATATATAATTTCATATATTTCACAATATATATTTATAATTATAATTTCGTATTATTATATATTGAATTTTAATATATATATATATATATTTTATATTTCTTTTCAAATTTTTCATTTCTATCATATATATATATATATATATATATTCAAATTTTGTAGTATGTCGAACATATTGCCGAATTTTATTCCCAAAATTTTCACTGTCGAATTTTTGGTGAACTTCAAGGTCGCCGAACTCGAACACGAACACGAACACGAACACGAACGAGGTGACTAAGCTTATAATCTGAAAGTGTCTTTTCACCTTCCCCATCCCTAAATCCAATGGCCAAGATCTAATCTTGTCATTACATGATCAAGGGACATGATTCATTCCCTCCAAAATAAATCACTTAAAAATATTAAAGTACAAAATCACTTTATAACATAAGTGCACTTTATGAAATAAAGTCACCTTAATATTAGAAGGTACACTTAATAAAAAGTCACTTTAATAAAAGAACCACTTTATTACAACTTTATAAAATACATTACAAAGTCAAGTGCCTAGTAGTGAAAATACAAGGTCACTTCCGCATACAAGACAAAACATGTGGAGTACCTCCCGAGCTATAAAAGCCAACACTTTAGGTCTAGATCTTCAGGTACATTAAATGTTTTCATCCTATGTCCAGTTTGTTAATTCTTTATTCTTGCATTTGAGAGGATGCATCAAATTGCATTATCCATATTTAATTTCTAACAATGATCGAATTATCCTAGTTTTATTTCATTTTCATTTTCTTTTTCTTGTGTTACATATTTTTAAGTGATTTCAATACTCTGACGTCAATTAGCATGAATTATCTGACATCTTAAGGGACATGTTAGAAATCTTCTTTGTTTTACTGAAGAACACATGTGTGAATTTTGTCATATGCGTGAATATCTGACATTATTGAGATTATTTTCTTCTGTTTCCATTGCAGACATTAGAAATGTTGGAGAAGAAAGAGAAAGTTTTGCAGAAAAAAATCTCTGTTGAAATTGAAAAAGCTAAAGAGTTTACACGGCGGAAAAATAAGAGGGGTATGGTTAGATTGTCTTAAATTTGAATCAAGTAGGAATGTATTTGCAAGTATAGAGTTAAAATTATAATAAAGGCATCCTCCCTGAAAAAAAGGGGTTTAAATCACTAAAGGATTTCACTGATTTTGTCAGAATAAATGTATTAGGATTTTTAACGAAGTGATGAAAGGATGAAAGATTATAACTTCATTTCTTATTGTTTCATCAATCTTGGATTCTAAGGTTTTTCTTACATTCTCTGCACTATAAACATGGTAAAGAAAGATAAATTATATTAATGTCCATCTCTGTTACCAAATAGCAATCAATTAAACTCCTAAAAGAATCATGTATCTCAAGAAAGTGCCTGACATCTCCAAGCTAAAAGTAAAACAACATACATATAAACTATACATATATGTGTGTGTATCAATGATATATGTATTTTTTCCGCAGAAAAAAATTGGGATATATTCATACAAAGGATGAAAATTACATTACATGCAGGGTTTGTGCTGAGGCACAAAACATTACTGACAGTTCCATAGGATCTATACTCTAGAACTGAACCTGCTACATCATCAAAAAGACGACAAAAACTGCCTTGACTGTACTGGCATATAAAATCCATTACGACTTCTGACCCCAAATCAGATCCCAATATACAAAATTGAAATACCCAATCAGCTCCAAACCTTACAAGTAATAAAAGGAACCAGCAAGCAGAAATTGAAACATACATAAAGATCACTATAGAAAGCGAAAGTGGGGTGTGGCAGTGATAACACTCTCATTCTCCTCCTGGATCTTTATCTTGCCTGCCTCCAATGACACCCCAGCTTTGGATAGTGTGTCAGCCTTAGAATTATGCTCACGGAAGATATGAGAGAATGAAACCAAGTGGAAACTTCTCCTCATAGTTGTGATCTGTTCCATGACTGCTTGGAGACCTACATTCTGCAAGGAGGACTTACTATTTAGCCAGTCCACTGAAATTTTTGAATCCCCATAGACCTGAAGACTGCCCACATTCTAATTGATTGCAATTCTTTAGAGAGCTGCTATTGCTGTTAACTCTGCCCAATTATTAGTCCCATCCCCGAGACCCAAAGACAGCATGATGAAGTGCGAAGATTTGAAATAAAGACACCCCCCTACTCCAAATTTCGTAGGATTGCCCTGGGATCATCAAAGAAGTCTCATGGGTGAGATTCATCAATCACTAAGGAACCGATTTGGTGCTGTGGCTTCTCCTTCATGATGTCTCTATGTTCCTCAAAACATAATTGCACTTTGTAGAATACTTGTTCAGGAGTAAAGGAAGCATTTTGGAAGATTATCTCATTCTTTGAGCACCAAATAGCCCAACTAACAGCAATGGGAAAAGCTCTATATTCACATACCTCCTGTTCCTTGAACCAAGCTTTGAATGCTTCTGACAAAGAATCTCCTTTCCATTTACCTGCTCCCTTCAGCAGTGTAAATGAAGCTGCCCACACCTCCTTGGTAAATTGACATCCAACTATCAAATGAACTATGTTCTCCTCATGTTCTCTGTACAGCATGCATATACTAGGCCCTTGCCTGGTCCTCTTTTGTAATATATCCCATGTGGGTACCTTGTTTGAGAAGGCTAACTAAAAGAATAACTCAGCCTTCATAGCAGCTTTGAGCTTCCATATTGATTGCCACCACCATTTCCTTTCAAATCTGATATCCTCTGTGAACAATGAAGCATACCCAAGCCTAGCTGTACAGTTACTTGAGGTTGGATTTTTTGACTAAAGAAGTTCATCCTCTCCTATCTTTAGCTTGATAACACTATTTGTTAGAATCTATTTATATGAAGTCCATTCCCGTGTCCATATTCCTACCAGTGCTAGCTCCTCTGCTGACTTTCAAGATACTCTCCAAGGATTAGCCTGAACAAGTGATGAATCATCACCAATAGAGTGTATATTCAAACTGTGGAGATGGTCCTGAAGTGTCCGAGACAACTTGAAGTCTCTTTTTGCCTCTACCCATGGGTCTGCTCCCACTCTCACATTCTTGCCATCTACAATCCTCCAAGCCAGCCACGATCCTATCAGAGGGAAGGCTTTAACTAGAGCTTTCCACATGATTGAACAATTTTGGTGCGTTTTTGGCTCCTTCCTTATCCACTCTACTCTTCAAAAGATAGGGGCTCAATATATTTCAATATCATGATTTTATGCCACTGTCCCTCACCCTTGAAGAGAGCTTCCACAGGCTCTTAGCTGCTAAACCCTGTCCAAAGAGCTGAATGTCTTTCAATCCCCGTCTACCAAGTTTCTTAGGCTTGGAGAGTCTTTGTCAATCGACCCAGGGCTAAGCATCTCTCTCTTTCCTGCCTCTCCACGGAAAATTGAACACTTTCTTCCTTTTACTTCCAAGGAAAAATTCGCCATTACTGTTCAAGAAGAAAATAAATTATGCTTCTAATGTGCCATTGCACTTACATTTCGAAAAGAGTGAGAGATCTAATGCCTCCTTTCATCTACAGATCCAAAAATGTGTTGATGTTTGTAGCATCGGACAGGTACTTCAACACAGGTCTAAGCGTCTAGACGTGTGGAAGCCATTCAAAACCTTCTACCTTAGTAATTTACTTTAATTAAAGGAATTATTAAAGTAAAGTGCTTTTATTAGTAAGTTGAATTTAATTTAATGAAATAACAAAGTTATTAGCATTAATAAATTAAATCTTAGCCATTAATCTCAAGTGAGGTGAGATTTAATCTCAATCATCAATCACTTTGGAGATTAGGGTTATGTCATAACTCAAGATTATAAAAGCAAGGCTAGGGTGAAGGAGAGAGATACTTGATGTGAGACACTTCACATGGTCACATCATAGAGAGAGAGAGCGAAGGACTTTTGCTCAAGGAGATCTTGGATTTGTGAAGAAGGACTTTCATCTAGAGATCAACTCAGGTCAGAGGAGAAGAGAGAATAGGGGCAGTCGTAGGAGGATCCGACAGATTGGAGCCACAACAACAGGGATGAGCCGTATGCGCTTCACAGGTTGCTCAGGGTGTGTATGTACGTTGGCTACAGTGTAGAAAAGCATGTACATACGCAGGATAAAGTGAGACAGGGCACATACATATCTGAGAGGGTTGAATGTACAGGGCCGTACAATGACGTTAGAGTCGTTAGGGTTGCAGGTGCTATTTGTATTTTTCAGTATTTCTCAGTGGGCCATTTTCTTGGTAAGGGAGCCTTTGTAAGATTTGATGTTATTCTAATGATAAGCTGATTTGAATGGCATAAATCTTTGTGTGTTTGGAATTGGTTTCTTTACTTCTGCTATTTTATTTCCGTTAATTAATCCAGTCAGTGTGTTTTGTTTTGTGAGCTGCTAATTTGATTTACAACAAGGAAAACACTAGCAAACAATTTATCTAGGCATTGGGATTAGAAAGTTAAAATGGAATTAGAGATTTCATTTTGAGAGGGAGCCATATTTTAGATTCACAACAGTGTGCAACAGATTTGTTAGATCTGCAAGATCTCTATAGATCTATAAGTTAGAAATAGAAGGACAAACTTTTGGAAAACAACCGTACAGTAGTAGAACTTGTTTTTGCAAGTGATCCTGTTTGTACATGTGGATCAATGTGATAGAGCGCATACATATGCGTGCAACTAAAGAGTTGAGAGCGCATACATGCTTTACAGTGCAATAGAACACGTACATATGCATTGCATAGGTCTTACATGGCGTGTACAAGTCAGTACAAGGGTAGTTTCAGCAGAAGGTTATTTCTTGGGAAGATTATCAGATCTAAGGGATGCCAACAACAAGTTTGAGAGTTGAGGACAGATTGGATGGAGCATCCAACTTCTTATCTTGGAAAGCAAGAGTTACTTTGCTTTTGAAGGAAAATAATCTTTTGGAGATTGTTGACAAAGTAGTTCCTTCACTGACAGATTCGTAAGCATTGGTAGTTCGTGAGAAGAAGGAGATCAAAGCCCAGTGGGTAATCTTGGACATAGTGAAGGATCATTTGATTCCTCACTTATCTGAGAAGAAGATGACCAAGGAAATGTTTGATGTCCTGGTAAGTTTATTCCAGAGCGATAACATGAACATGAAGATGATCTTGAGAAATAAACTCAGATCTGCGCAAATGTTTGGATCTGACAATGTTACTAGCTACTTCATGAGGATCACTTAGGCATGTGATCAACTTGCAATTATTGGGGAGAAAGTGAATGACGTAGAACTTGTAAATGTGGCACTGAATGGTTTCCCAAAGTCTTGGGAACCATTTGTCAAGGGAGTCTGCTCTCGGAAAAATCTTCTAGATTGGCAAAGGCTTTGGGACGATTATATCCAGGAAGAGACTCGGGAGGAGTCTAAAGCCAACAAGTAGGGAGATGAAGAGGAGGAGAACTTGGCCCTTGTTAGTAAGACAAAAAAGGGCAAAGCAAGGGGTTCCAACAAGAAGGGTGACAGTGAGGAGTCGGCCTCACAACCAGGTAATAAGGACTTGAGTAACATCAAGTGCTTCACGTACCACAAGAATGGGCACTATGCATCACAGTGTCAGGAGAAGAAGGGGCAAGGGAAGACGCAGACAACAACATCAATAGAGACACAACTAGATCAGTTTGCAGTAAAGTTTGAGAAGGACTTCTCATTAGTCTCCTGCCTCTCTACCAGCACCAACACAAGGAGTGCTTGGTACATGGACAGTGGTGCATCTCATCATATGACAAAAGCACATGAGCTATTCAACAACCTGACGGAGAAGGACTCGGGGACCCATGTTGAGCTTGGTGACAATGCCAAGTGAACTATCTTATTTCAGCTTGAGTTGGGAAGTTTGTTGGAGTCCCAAGACGTGCTTTATGTACCAAAATTGGAGAAGAATTTGTTCTCAAACTCAAGTTTGGAGGACAGGGGTTTTGCTGTCATGTTCAAGAAAGGGCGAGTACTCATATGTCCAGAGGGAGCTAGCCCTGATACAACAATGCACATTGGGGTTAGAGAGGGCAAGCTATACAGGTTGTAGGGCAAGCCTGTTCATGGATCCAAGGGGATTTTGGATCTTATCCATTCAAATATGAATGGATTGATGTCAGTGGCAGAGGACGAGGAGTAGAAGGTTCCAAAGGGAGAATAGAGTTCAAAGACTTCTAGTTCTAGGGAGTCAACCTTCAGGTGGGGAGGAGGAGTTAGCCTGTTCCAGCTCTGTCAGGAGACCCAGTTGGTTTGAACTGACATCGAGGGATGCTTAGGAGCAAGTTGAGGCTCCTAGAACCACAGCCATAGAGAGCAGGCCTCCGAGGAAGTTTCCCAACTATATGGCGCTAACGAGTAGCATCATTGATTCAAAATGTTCTTGTGTTCAGGAAGCAACGGACTAACAAGCTTGGAGGGATGCCATGGGGTAGGATGATGTCCAGGACATTGGCCCAGGATCGAAGGGATAGTAAGATCCAGACAACAAAACTACCTTCCTTGCTAAGAGTGAGTGTTGATATTTGTAGCATAGGACAGGTACTTCCGCACAGGTCTAAGTGTCTAGACGTGTGGAAGTCGTCCAAAGCCTTCTACCTTAGTAATTTACTTTAATTAAATAAATTATTAAAGTAAAGTGCTTTTATTAATTAGTTGATTTTAGTTTAATGAAATGCCAAAGTTATTAGCTTTAGTGAATTAAATATTAGCCATTGATCTCAAGTGAGGTGAGATTTAATCTCAACCGTCAATCACTTTGGAGATTAGGGTTAGGTCATAACTCAAGATTATAAAAGCAAGGCTAGGGTGAAGGAGAGAGACACTTGATGTGAGACACTTCACATGGTCACATCAAAGAGGGAGAGTGAAGGACTTTTGCTCAAGGAGATCAACTCAGGTCAGAGGAGAAGAGAGAACATGGGCAGTCGCAGGAGGATTCGACAGATTGGAGCCACAACAACAGGGACAAGTTGTACGTGCTTCACTGGTGGCTCAGGGTGTGTATGTATGCTGGCTATAGTGCAGAAAAGTGCAGAAAAGTGTGTACATACGCGGGCTACAGTGAGATAGGGTGCATACAAATCCGAGACGGTTGAATGTACGGGGCTGTATAGTGGTGGCGAAGTTGCTAGGGTTGCAGGTGCTGTCTGTAGTTTTCAGTGGGCCCTTTTCCCTGTAAGGGAGCCCTTGTAAGCTTTGATGTTATTCTAATAATAAGCTGATTTGAAGGGCAGAAATCTTTGCGTGTTTGAATCGGTTTCTTTGCTTCCGCTATTTATTTCCGTTAATTATTCGAGCCAGTGTATTTTTTTTGTGAGCTGCTAATTTGATTAACAGCAAGGAAATCACTACTAAACAATTTATCTAGGTGCTGGGATTAGAAAGTTAACAAAATGATCTATTCTGCTGCCTTTATATGCATGCTAACAAAATCTGTCCAAAACACTTATTTAAATTCTTAGAAACATCTCCTATAGCCTTCATCTAAAACAAGTATTTATGTCTTCTACTTATACTCATTTTAAGACTCAAGAGCAGGTAAAAAACAGAAAAACCAACAATATTCTGCAATATTCAGAACTGCTTCAGGAGTAATAGTCTTCAGAGACAAAGGAAGATCCTTCTCTGAGTTCTTTAATTGTCACCTTTTGTTCAGAAACCTGTTGACTTTCTTTTGATAGCCAGTCTACTGCTATATTATGTTCTCTGGAGTCTGAACACACGTTTGAAAGAGATGTGAGCCATGGAGTGCTGATATACCAGGTTGCCTCTAAGACTAACTTTATAAGAGTTAATCTACCCCCCAGGGGTAACCTTTTATTACACCAGAACTCTATTCTCTTTTCTATCGTAGTATATAGCCATATACAGTCATTAAAACCACAGTCGCGAGCCTTCAGATTGAAGCCAAGATATTTTATCCCCTTTTGGAAAGGAATCTCAGTGAACTGTAGAATGGTTTTGAGAAGTATGCACTGTCACTTCAGTATCCTGTGTAGCAAAAGGGACGACTTTTGCACGTTATTTGCATCCATCCCTATTGCCTTCATATATAAACCTAGAATCTTTTGAATCTTGTTTGCATCCCTAATTTTACCATTTCCAAATAGTACATTGCCTACAAAAAGCAAATGTGTTAGTATCTGCTGACTTCCCATTTTAATACCTTTTAGACCTCTTCTTGCTCTTGAGTATATCAAATACCTACTTAATCCATTTGCTACAAGAAGGAATAATAGTGGGGATAAAGGGCATACCTGTCTGAGCCCTTTAGGTTGCTGCTGAGCCATTAATAAGAATTTTAATGGATGTTGAGTTCAAGCATCCTTCTATCAAATTGACCAAAGGAAAACTGAACCCCACATGACTTCCCATTTTAATACCTTTTAGACCTGTTCTTTCTGTCAAGTATATCCAAGCCATTTGCTACAAGAAGGAATGATAGTGGGGATAAAGGGCATGTCTGTTTGAGCCTTCTAGATGGCTCAAAGAAGGTTGCTGCAGAGCCATCAATAAGAATTTTAAAGGATGTTGAGTTCAAGCATCCTTCTATCCAGTTGACCAAAGGAAAACTGAACCCCACATGAATTAACATTAATCTGATAGATAACCATGAGATCTTGTCATATGCTTTGGAGAGATCCAATTTAATAACGAAAGCTGACATCTTTTTTGTCTTAATAGTATGGAAGGCTTCTTGAGCCACCCCTGCTGTGTCATGAACCTGTCTTGCTCAAGAAGCCAAACTGTTCTGATCAAATAACTTTGGATAAGATTAGCTTGATCCTCCTTGCTATTACTTTGGCAATGATTTTATATATGGAATTACATAATGAAATCGGCCTAAAGTCCTCAAAGGTGTCAGGGTCATCTTTTTTAGGAATCAGTGAAAGGAATGTTGAATTGAAAGCTCCTAGGACTTTTCCAAAGCTCCTGGATTCCTCTACAACAGCCAACAAATCATACTTAATGCGTTCATAAAACCCCACGTAAAATACGATGGGCCAACCATTAAGACTTGGGCTTTTTTCTCTTTGAAATGAGTACACTACCTCCTTCAGCTCCTCCTTTGTCACGAGGTCCATCAAATGATCATTTTGATTGTCCTCCACGTACCTTTGGAAAAATATGAAATTCTTACAGTCTTTGCAATATTGGCCATTTATGGCTCCTTGAACAGAGATTGAAAATGAGTTGTGTTTACCTCAGATATTTATTGAAAACCTTTAAGTCTGACGACTTCAACATTTTGCATATCCCAAATTGTGTTCACACTCTTCCTCATATTGGCATAATTATGAAAAATCCAGTATTCTCATCTTCATTTGCAATCCACATAGCCCTACTTTTAAGTCTCCATTGAGAACTTTCCCAATTTAATATAGCCCTCCTTGAGTCGTCCAGTCTCTTCAAGGTTAACTGTAAATTTTCACTAAAAATGCCACTAGAAGTCTGCTCATGTATCTGTGCAATATGATTCTCCATAGCTTGCAGATCCATATATGCACTGTTTTATTTCTCCTTCACCTAGTAATTGTTTGTCTCTTTACCTATTACAAAGATTCATCAAATTGAAATGTAGCCGATTCTTTATTATCACCATTGACATGCTTCCACTTCCTGGTGACCATCTCCTTGTAGCCCTCATCTTGCAGCAAGTTGTGGTTAAACATAAAAGGGCAAGGGGGTTTTAGATCATTATTCTCCATTTACAGAAAAATTGAAGAATGATCTGATACTCCCCTAGGGGCAAGCCAAGCTCTGACATTTGCTACCTCTGCAATGATTCTATCTGAAACAAAAAAATTATCAATCTATTTTGAAATGCCATTTCCCCCTATTTGATTGTTTCTTCATGCAGGAGTTAGCTTGACTGGCTCCACATCACAGAGGTTTGCCTCTTCAAAGTTATGTATAAAGAAATCAGCGAGGGAGTTTGGCCTTCCATTGGTTCTCTAAACCTCTCCTCTCTTCATAGTGAAGTTTAGATCACCACCAACTATTACATTCCCTCTCTTTATACTTTCTTGTTCAAACCACTTATCCCAGAATTCCCTTCGATTCCCATAAGGTCAATACAAATTGAAAACTGAGTATGTCTTATCCAGTGTTTTAAAAACTGGTCAAACCGGAACCGGAACCGGAACCGGCCGGTTTGACCGGTTTGATGGTCGACCGGTTCAAACTGGCCAATAAACTGAACTGGTCGGCCGGTTTGATCATGAACCGGTCGGTTTGGTCCCTAAAACCTAAAACCCCCTAAAACCATCTAAAACCTAAAACCTAAGTAACAAACAAGTACTTGGCTCATGTTTTCTCATGCAAGTTGGAGTTGTAAGGTGTTTTTGTGTGCAGCTGAGGGTTATTTTTCCTTATTAATGCTATTTAAAGAGGTCTCCACCCCCTCCATTTCTCCCACCCTAGTAATTAATGACATTCTACTTTATCTTTCATTTTCATCCTTTTACTTAAATTTTTAACATTACCATTAATTGTTTCAGGATGTTTGAGAGTGGTTCCAACCTCATTGGACTTCATATGGAGAAAGTAGAATTTTAGGTCCCATTCAAAATTCAGCAGACTTAACAGTTTTGAGGATTTCAAGATTGGCAAGATTGCAATGTTTCCACTGGATTCTATCATGTATGAGGGTATGGAACTGACATTTAATCAAGAGAACCAAGCCCTTTATGTACCTCGATGTTGGTGGAATTGATTGTTGAACTCTTTTGTCACGACCCCAGTAAAAATGTACCCTTCACTCAAGTATAAACTCTTCTATTGAACTCTTCTCTTTGTCGTCGTGTCAGGTGACTTAGTAGTGTATGTGCACACCAACCTCCATCTTATATACAAGTAGAGAGAAGAGTGGTTGAAGGGAAAGACAAAGATGTGGGATGTGTTTTAACTTTTCTGATGATAAGGGTTTGAACAATAGTGTTGAGTTCGCATTAGCCAACTTGGATCTTAATGAACTAGTGCTAGAGCCGGTCACTTTTGATGATGGTGATCCTCTTGAGGGGTCATCCTCCAAAGTCCACATCAACAAATGCACGGATTGCATTGGATATAGGGGAGGAGGAGGAGGAGGATGGAGGAGAGAGCAGTGGTAGTGATGCTAATCTTGATGATTATGACATGGAGGACTACTGACAATCACGACTCATGAGCTATGAGATTCTTCCATCTACAGTTCTAGTATCTAGATTCTACCCTATGGCTATTTTGTATTTTTCATTGGCATTCCCACCTATAGTATCAGTGACTCTAACTTAGTATGTTATTTGATGTTGTAGAGGCCATTTAGAGCCTCCTTGATTATGTATTTATGTTCCGATCTCTAGATATGTATTGCACTTGGTGTCGTTTTGATATATTCATGAGCATACTTTGGATATGTTGTCTCTAATTGTCTCTAATGCTTTGGAAACATGATTTAAAATCTTAAAAATATATTTTTTTCTTTAAAATTTAATTATTTTATGTATTTTTTAAAAAACCGGTTCATTGAAACCGGTTCAACCGGTTCATTACCGGTTCCGGTTCCGGTTCAGGTTGGACCCTCGACCGGTTCCGGTACCGGTTTTGGTTTTTAAAACTACGGTCTTATCCAAGTGTAATAATTGTAGTTCTTATTTTATCTTTGACTGAAGTATTTCAGAAACAGACACCCTGTAGATTTTTGAGGAATTAGAAGGCTGTCCAACAGGTCTGTCTTTGACCTCTTGTTGGACTCTAATTTTACTCAATCAAATCTGTCCTTGCTGCTGTTTTAGGACAGCAAACAGGTCTGAAATTTTCTGCCAAGAAATCTGCCTTCAAACTGATGGTTATATGCTCTTTAAAGGTGCCCTTGCAGGTGTTTTAGTCACTGAATGTTAGCACATGCAAACCTTAAAACATATAGCACTCCTCTAGGGTCTTTACAAGCCCTTACTGCTGATTTAAACACTAAGCATACATGATAAATGAACACAAGTATTTTTGGTCAACATGACCCTGGATAAAACCCTCCGGGGAAAACCAGTTTAGAATGTAAGTATATATATGTGATGTCTCAAGCATGGAAAACAACAAGTAAGCAAATACAATGGAACCTCTACAAATAGCAAGCTCCTCTCACGCTTTGCTAGAAGGTTCCAAGAAGGATGAGCTCAAACAAGTGCACCCCCCTTCCTTTGTTGCCTCTTCCACTGAACTGATGCGCCCTTGATCTTCTCTTGGCTGATTGACAAACCCTTGCATGCAAATCTTTGTTTGTATGATGTCCCAAACCTCCACCAATCAGATCTGCGCAAGCTCAACAACTGCTAGTACTTGCTAAGCTTGCACCCTCCTCCAAGAGTGCGCCCTCCACCAAGCAAGAACTGACACCACAAAATAAACAGCCCTAAGCCTCTTTGCACCCTCCATGAAAGATGGCGCCCAAGCTCTCCTCTCCCAATGCTTCCATTCTCATCCTCTTGCTCCTCTTCAAACTCTCCAAGTGAACAAATGAAGGAATGAGCCTCCTTTTGCCCTATGCGCCCCTCTTAAGGAATCATAAGGAAACTTGAAAGGTCAATGGCTAGAATCACTCCAAGCCATATCTAATCCTTGGTTGAGATCTCTCAAAAAGAATCTCAACTCAAAACCCACTTTGGGTTAAGTTTCCATAGTTCACTTTATGTCCCCCAATTCACCCACAAAGTGAATTAATAGTCACTTTTCACTCAAGTGACAAATTTCACCCTTTTGACTTAGGAAAATGTCAAAGTGAAATTAGACATAAA
>JASDQU010100561.1:314642-383908 GCA_032191745.1 Picea mariana
GGGACAGTCTTTGGGGGAAGTGGCGGGGGACCGTCCCGTGATTTCGTTGGGGAGATCCCCTCTCTGACTACTTCTTATTGTGGTGAAGTGACGGGCTGACCTTGGAAGCTAGGCTGGGGGTAAAAGCCCAGTATCTTGAGCACCGGGCAGTTATTTGGTGGAATTGGAAGTTAAGACACACATCTAGTTAGGGGGTTGGGAATCTAAAATACTTAAGGAAGTACATTAGTTGCATAGATCACATTGTGTATGTTTGGGAAGTAGATGTAAAGATAGGCCAACACACTTGTGATAATTTCATTGCCATATATCTTTTCTTGCAACTGGTTGTATTTATCTTTCATGCGACATATTGGTTTTGTTATCATTGTTATATCTTGTTAAATCAATTATTGTTGTGGTGTGGATAAAACAAGTGTTTGAGTATCCCACTTGGGGAGGCATCACTTGTTTTCATCCTTAAGTGCTTGAGTGGATAGTTGCCAGTGACGGCAGTCCAAGTGGAGTAAGTGCCACTTGGGGCATGCTTGGCCCTAGGGTGTGAACTCTTTTATCTCTTGTATATCTTGTATCTATTGTATATCTTTGTATATCTCATCTTTGTTGTAAACTTGTATGAACTTGTAAGTAATTTTAATCTTTGGGGTTTGGGTAGTTTGATTTGATCTAATTGTAAACTTCTTGTAACGAACAACCCTCAAACATAGTTGACCCCATAAGCCCAACACTTAGGCACTAGTCTTTAGTTGACTTAGGGAAAGGGCTGCCTCACATTTAGAAGTAGACTTGCACTTGCATTGCTGCTTGTCATATTAGGCTAGTTTTCCCCCTTGGCCTATAATCAATTAAAACTAACTCCTAGAACATTGTAAATAAAATTAACTTAGTAACTAGGGACTACCCCCCTTGGCTTCCCTAGGAGTAAGCCTAGACGGAAGAAGTTTCAGTCAAGGTGACAGTGTGGGCTGGAACTTAGACATTGTGTCTCCGAGGGCACACTAAGTGAGCAGGACTTAGCTCACGTTTGCAAGTGTGCATTAGGACGGCAACACAATCTTTACCTGGAGCTTGTGAGAACCCATGCGAAACTAACTAAGAGGGATCTTGAGGGCATGCATCCAGTGTCTATGTGTGTACAATGGTCAAATAATGAAGTTGTCCCTCAACTCCACAAAGTGCTTAGAGTAGAAAGCCATCTCCGAACCTAGACCCTTAAGGGGTGATCCATGTAACTTGGACATATCGTTTGTAGATATGCTCCCTAAGTATTGGGTTCAGATCTTGCTTAGGTAACAAGAGGTGACTTGGGGTGTCAAGGGAATACTTGGAAGGAGGGAGGTGGTCTAGGGAGATAGCCACCCATTGATGTAGATGAGAAGCCTCTGTGAACTAGCAATGAGCCCGCTTCAAAGGGCTGGCCACTTGGATGAGCAAAGGGCAAGGTAGGGATATCATGTTGGTTCAATTGAATTTGGCAACTATGATTTTCATCCTCAAACCCAAGTGAAAAGGCTAATTATGTATTAGTACCCGTGTTGAAAAGCTTAACTTGACATTGATAGAAACTTGGTGGGGGGTCATAAACTTGGGAAAAATCAACAAAAACACTATAAGCATTAAAAATACAAAATATATTAATTTTTTTATTTTCAAAATTAAATATAAACTAATAATAACAGCAACATTAGATAATCACATGGCTATGTAAAAATGAAACGAATACATATATGCAAGATGTATTAGATGTCAAATGATACAACACATTAACTGTCAGTGGTTGCCAGGTCAAAATTGAATAGACAATACAAAATTACATAAAAAATATTATAAATGTATCTCGTGATTCATCTACAATCTACTATAAATACCCTTTGCCCCTTTTACGAGAAAAGGTAATGCGTCCTCTTTGGAGTAGAAGGCCTTATGCTTGGAGTCAAATGTGTAGTGGTGGGTGTAGGTACTAAGGTCGACACTTGAGTCTCTCGATTCTCTTCTTGTAATGGAAAGGCTCCTTTGTAATAGGTCTCTTCATGTCAAACCAATTAGACATGGGGTTAACGATATCTGAAAAAATGGCATCCACATCAATGGGTTTTTGAATCTACTTCACCCATAACTAAAGATTGTAGTAGCGAAAGGCCATATCATTTAGGGCGTTGATATTGCCATTTGTTGCACTGCTTTGAGTGTATTCTTTCAAATGCACTCCAATTGTGCTTGCAACTCGAAGTGCTACAAGTCTCACTGAGCACCCAAATGGATTTTTTTTTTTGCAAAGTTGGTGTTTTTCTACCGTAATTTCTCCACCAGACATCTACAACTAAGAGAAAAAGAAGACTTAATTTACATTTCCATATAGTAACAAATAGGAAAGATAGAAAAAAATAAAATAAAATAAAAACATTGAAACTTGTAATTAGAATTTAAATTCCTTACTTGATATTGTAGTTTTTCGTCCCTTCACTGCTATGTCAAAGCTAACTAATTTGGTAGACCTCGTATACATTTCCATCTAACTTTGTATGGTTGCATAGTGATTTTGATTAGGCATCGACCTTAGAACACAAGCAAGGAATCCTTCCATAACCTTGCCATTAAAATTAAAATCATGGGAATAAGAAGTAGGGTTATGGTAGAGACCTCTTGCTAGAATGGGACGATGGAGTGTTTGTTCATTCATCAATCAAATGCTAGATCATTATGTCTCTCTCGTGTCCATTGTCACCCTTACTCTCATAATAAGAATAGATAGATGCTCTCCATGGCCTCTATAGGTATGCCATTGTGGACTTATCAACATCAACAAGCAAAGAACCTTTACCAAAGGTTCTCTAACTTCATAAAACCTTTGCTTCTTCGCAAAAAGAATCTGGGTAAACTAATTTAGCAAATTCCATGTCTCTCAATCTATGAATGCTAAAATTTCAATGTCCCTTACTTTCTGAGCTTGGGAAGGCCTTGCTATGACTGTATAAGGAAGTTGACACGAGGACATTCTTTTAATGGCTTTTATTAGCAAAGTGTTTCTATAATTTATTGGCTCGTGTAATATATTGAATTATATAGCTTTGGAAGCTATTTTCTCTATTGTAACTAACCATGTAAATAAAGTTTTGGTATAGTGTTAACTTTATGTCAAGCATCAAACATATGACAAGTGTCAACCTTATGCCAAGACAACCTTATGCCATGTGTCAACCTCATAGCACCTCTAAGAGGGCTGCTTAGGGTGGTTGTAGTGGCCAGCTTAGGAAGGCCGCTTAAGAGGGCTGCTTAGGGCAGTTGGAGTGGCCAGCTTAAGGGGGCTGCTTAGGGTGGTGGTATGACAGCTATTATACAACTTTCATACAATCCTAAGACAACAGTTTAGGGCAGCCTCTAAAAGAGACAAAGAAAGTGACCTTTGGGAGCTTTAGGAGGTGGCTCTTGGGAGCTTTAGGAGGTGGCTTATGGAAGCCAAAGGAGGGCATGTATGATAGCTGTTATACAACTGTCATACATTCATAGGGGGTTGTTTAGGGCAGCCAAACCAACCTATAAAAAGGGGCATTCACTTAACATTTATATACCTTTGTTTTGTTGGAGTCTTTTGCTAAGGCAAGGCATCTATTTGCTGAAGTATTTTGTTGGTATATGACTGATATCTACTGGAATCTTCTGCTGGTATATGGCTGCTAGTCGCTGGAGTCTTCTGCTGGTATATGGCAGCTAGTTGTTGAAGTATACTGCTGATACAAGCACTCTATTCTTGCTGAAGTCTTTTGTTGTTCCTTGCTGATATAAGGTTGCTATAAATACTGTGTTAAAGCTGCCATAAGTCTGCTACAACAAGAAGGAAAGTCAGTTATCTTTTGGTGATTTTGTCAAGCTGTTACTATGAGTGTTAGTTCAACTATTTGTGAAGTTTGTAAGTGCTGAAACAGAGGTATTGTTTCATCGCTCTGAGTCCTAGCTAGTTACTCTAAAGTCTTGTACTGGTATTGTACTTTGTTGAAGAATCTAAAGAGAGTTTTGGCTGTGTTTTCTTCCCCGAGAGGGTTTCTCAGGGTATACTTGTGTTCTCTCTATGATTGTCTCACTTTCAGTGATCCTCATATATGCAGATGTATTGGTATGTTGGTTGTATGCTATAATTTTTTTAAATTTACCTACATGCATCAGTTTTTCAACATGGTATCAGAGCTTCCCTGAAAGAAAATCCATTTCTACAGGGAGTTATTAGATTTGTGAAGGAGACTACAATATTTCAGTTTTTTGAAGGAAAATCTTCCTCCACAGAAGAAGTTTCAGAAATTTGAGAAAGGTAAGAGAGACTATTGTAAACTCAAATGTTTCTGTTGTGAAAAGCTGGGACATCTTGCTAGAGATTGTCCTCTCATAAAAGAGGTCAAAGAAAGGAGGAAAAACAAAAGACATTATGCTCATATTGCTGAAGATGATGAACCTGTTTTCAAGATAAAAAGAAAAGAAGATTCAGATGAAGAGTGTTTTGGTGGCAACTCTTACTAATTTAGTAAATTATGATGATGAAACATGGCTTGTGGATAGTGGTGCCTCCAGGTACATGACTGGTTTTGAAGACTTTCAAATCTGACTAAGAAAGATTCTTCTCATCAGGTGAGACTGGGTGATAACTCTTCCTATCCTATTAAGGGCATAGGGAATGCATTTTACAACTTAGATTCAAGAAAACATTGGAAAATGGAAAATGTTTTATATGTACCTGGTTTGCAAAAGAACATCCTATCTATTTCAGGATTGGAAGAGAAAGGATTCCGAGTAGCTTTTGTCGATGGCCAAGTTCTTATGTGGCCGAGAGGAAAGAATATTGATGATGCTATTATAATTGGTATACATGAAGATGGGTTATACAAGCTAAAAGGAAAGGAAGATCACGCCTTAGAACACAGTACTATAAACCCATGTGAATTGTGGCATAGAAGGTTCGCTCATATTCACTATAAAAAGCCTTGCCAGTTGTCAGCAAGATGGTGAAAGGCTTTCCAGAAATTCAAGTGTTCCATGATGGTGCGTGCAAAGGATGTGCACAAGGAAAGAACGTGAAAAAACCTTTTCCAAGCAGTGACATTAAAGCAAAAGGAGTTCTGGATCTAATTCATTCAGATGTGTGTGGAACTATGTCAGCCACTTCACTCAACGGGTATGTTTACTACGTTTCTTTTATTGATGATTTTTCCCGCAAAACTTTGATTTATTTCTTAAAGAATAAAGATGAAGTCTTTAGTAAGCGTAAGGAATTTAAAGCTCTTGTTGAAAATATTTTTAAGAGAAAAATAAAGGTTTTAAGATCCGATAACGGAGGAGAATTCACATCTGGTGAATTCAAGGAATTCTGTAGAGAAGCTGGGATTAAGAGGGAGCTTTCTTCTCCATACAATCCTCAGCAAAATGGTGTTGCAGAAAGAAAGAAACGATCAATTATGGAAGTAGTTAAAGCCATGATTCATGATCAAGACTTATCAATGTACCTTTGGGCAGAAGCAACAAGGGCTATTGTATATGTACAGAACATAAGTCCTCATAAAGTTCTTGAAAATAAAACTCCAGAAGAAGTGTTTACTAGAGAAGTTCCAGAGGTTAGTCATCTAAGGATATTTGGTTGTCCAGTGTATATTCATATTCCCAAGGACAAAAGGACAAAGTTGGATCCTTCAGGAAATGAAAATCTCATCATTGATTGCAAGAAGAAGCTTGCTTCAGAATTCAAAATGAAAGATCTGGGTCAGATGCACTATTTCCTAGGTCTGGAAGTGTCGCAGAATCCAGGTGAGATTTGTCTTAGTCAAGGAAAATATAATGTGGAAATTCTAAAGAGATTTGGAATGATGGATTGTAAATCCATGACTACACCTATGACGACAAATCCAAAGTTATTATGTGATACTTCATCATAATGGTGGATGCCACTTTGTATAGGCAAATGATTGGTTCATTGATGTATTTAACGAAGACAAGGCCAGACATATGTTTTGCCGTGAATACTTTAAGTCACTATATGGTTGAACCCAGACATGTTCAGTTGATCGCAACAAAACATGTGGTGAGATACTTGAAAGGTACCATTGAGTATGGTATCAAGTATGATGCAGATTGTGAGTTCAGACTACAGGGATACTCTGATTCAGATTGGGATGGTAGTGTCACAGATTGTAAGAGTACTTCAGGATGTTGTTTTGGTTTGGGATCAAGTATGATCTCATGGTTTAGCAGGAAGCAAACCAGTGTTGTGCTCAGTACCACTGAGGCAGAATATATGGCAGCATGTTTAGCATGTACTGAAGCTGTATGGCTACGGAAATTACTTTCAGGATTATTTGATATTGAGTTAGATGCTACTAGTATCTGTTGTGACAATCAGAGTTGCATAAAGTTGTTAGTGAACCCTGTGTTTCATGACAAATCAAAGCATATTGGAATCAAGTATCATTTTATCCGTGATGTGGTAGAAAAGGGAGCAGTGAAGCTTCATTATGTGGCTACCAATGAGCAGGTTGCATATGTGCTAACCAAACCTTTGTCAAAGGTGAAGCTTGAGTACTTCAGAGACAAACTTGGACTGGTCCCTCGTAAGAGGGAGTAAGGAGCTGCATATGGGATTCTGGTGACAGTAGCGGGGCAAGTCATTTGCAGGTAGGATGTGGGCTATTCTATTTTATTCTTATTCAGTATGAAAAAGAACTGGCTCTAAGATTACTCATCCAGTGTGGAAAAGGACTGGCACTGAGTAAGACAGTTCTTGGTGAATTGACAATTCTTGGCGAACTGTATAACTTCCTCTAACATATGGCTAGTAGGACAGTTCTTGGTGAACTACACAAACAATTCTTAGTGAACTAAGTGAATAAAAATCCTTTAATGACATCAGTGTGCTCACTAGAGATGCTACCAATCCCAATGCTAGCTATGGATACGAAACTTCTCTTGATGAACAGATTCTACATGGATCAACAAGTCAATAGCCAAGTAAAGACAAATGGATGTAACAGTTGGTACTAGGAAAATACCTTCCTTGCTAAGAGGGAGTGTTGAATTATATAGCTTTGGAAGCTATTTTCCTTATTGTAACAAACCATGTAAATAAAGTTTTGATATAGTGTTAACTTTATGTTAAGTATCAAACATATGACAAGTGTCAACCTTATGCCAAGACAACGTTATGCCATGTGTCAACCTCATAACACCTCTAAGAGGGCTGCTTAGGGTGGTTGTAGTGGCCAGCTTAGGGAGGTTGCTTAAGAGGGCTGCTTAGGGTGGTTGGAGTGGCCAGCTTAGGGGGGTTGCTTAGGGTGGTGGTATGACAACTGTTATACAACTGTCATACAATCCTAAGACAACAGTTTAGGTCAGCCTCTAAAAGAGACAAAGGAAGTGACCTTTGGGAGTATTAGGAGGTGGCTCTTGGGAGCTTTAGGAGGTGGATCTTGGGAACATTAGGAGGTGAGTCATGGCAGCCAAAGGAGGGCAGGTATGACAACTGTTATACAACTGTCATGCATTCATAGGGGGTTGTTTAGGGAAGCCAAACCAACCTATAAAAAGGGGCATTCACTTAACATTTATATACCTTTGTTTTGTTGGAGTCTTCTGCTAAGGCAAGGCATATATTTGCTGAAGTATTTTGCTGGTATATGATTGATATCTACTGGAATTTTTTGCTAGTATATGGCTGCTAGTTGCTGGAGTCTTCTACTGGTATATGGCAGTTAGTTGTTGAAGTATACTGCTGATACAAGCACTCTATTCTTGCTGAAGTCTTCTGCTGTTCCTTGCTGATATAAGGCTGCTACAAATACTGTGTTAAAGCTGCCATAAGTCTGCTACAACAAGAAGGAAAGTCAATTATCTTTTGGTGATTTTGTCCAGCTGTTACTATGAGTGTTAGTTCAACTATTTGTGAAGTTTGTAAGTACTGAAACAGAGGTATTGTTTCAATCCTTTGAGTCCTAGCTAGTTACTCTAAAGCCTTGTACTGGTATTGTACTTTGTTGAAGAATCTAAAGAGAAGTTTTGGCTGGGTTTTCTACCCCAAGAGGGTTTCCCAGGGTATACTTGTGTTCTCTCTGTGATTGTCTCACTTTCAGTGATCCTCATATATGCAGATGTATTGGTATGTTTTTTGTATGCTGTAACTTTTTAAAATTTACCTACATGCATCAGTTTTTCAACATAATCTTGGTAAGTAGAAATAGAATAAAGAGGGAACACAACACTATGGAAACTTTTCTTGAACCGATAGCTAAGTGGAATGGTGTTATGGAGTTATGTCTCCCCCTTGCCATCCTTAATTACCAAAATGAGACAAGTCAATATGTTATTGAAACGATTTGTTGAGTAAGGGGCTATATGAGGACTTGCCTAGAATATTTGTCCTGTACTTTCACACGCTACCTCACGTAACTACTTAATTAAGTGGGCTAAAATAATAGTGGGATAGATTATAGCTCACCCTTCTTGTTTCTCACTAAACAGACTAACATACAATTCATTAGGAATAAACACCTTTGTCACCTCCAACATACAAGTGATTATCAATTGAAGAGAAATGAAGTTGGTAGAAAAATGTGTGAGGGCAGGACCAAGGATACTTGAATCACTTCCCCCATGTGATCTCCTTGTTGCCTAGAAACAAGATGCTCCATAGTCTGAAGTAGTGGTCCTATATTGTGCTTTGGATGCTCCCAGGGTACTTTGCTCGTGTTCCCATTGATAAATGGAGTTGGTAGCCAAAAGTGTGAGGGCATGACCAAGGATGCATGAATCACTTCCCCCTTGTGATCTTCTTGTTGCCTAAAAAAATGATGCTCCATGGTCTGAATTAGTGGTCCCACATTGTGCTTTGGATGATCCCATGGCACTTTGCTTGTGTTCCCATGGTGCTCCTTGGATTCTCCCTAGACGTTGTTGTGGAACTCCCTAGATGTTCCCTAGACACCTCCTAGACACTCTTGTGTCACCCTTGCATTGGCCATGCATAGTTTATTTCTAAGCAACAAGGTTATTTGCAAGCATACATATAGAACATAACCAAATATGAAAAAAGACTGTGATGTGATGTGTCATGACATTTAAGGTAATACAACATGTGTTGGGTCAACACGTTGTATAGCTGCTCGTTATAAGTGATTATGGTTTTTAGTATGAGTTTGTTTCAATCTAAAGAAAGTATTTAGCGGTATTTATTGTATGTATCTTAATGAGGGAAAAACAAGCATGCAAATTTATTATCGTCTTGTGCTATAGAGTGTAGGGGTCAAATCATCTAGTAGGTACATCCTGCAACTAGGTAATTAATGGTGTTAGAGGGCCTAGGAAATAGTTTTTGCTAGGGTTGAAGAGGAGTTGTGAGTATTGGTGTTTCATACATAAATAATAAATGACATAACTGTGGCTTTTAAGTTAAAGATGTTGACCCTTCACTAGGGTGGTCCTACACAATAACGAGAACGTTGGCGACATGAGTGCTTTCACAACTTGTAAACACTTCCTCTACAAAGAGGTGGTGGAGCACCTATAATGTACTTTAGAGTCTACTTCTGATTATTTGCTTTAAAACCTTGTATGCTTGTAATTGGCAAATTGCCAGATGGTCGATGGTATCTGTGTAGGGTGTCGTAAATGGTTGATGCTCTAATGATTAATCTACTATGGATGGCATTTCTAACTTAATCACAATATAGTATTCATCTACAAGTAGCACCAATATGTATTTTTTATATTTCTACAACTAATTTGGTATTTTGCGTGTTTTTTTGAATATATATGATTTAGAATATATAAAATCATATATTTTATAAAAAGCACTTCTGGGATGCTTTATCTTAGGTTTCTTTGGAAAATGATGCTCTAGGCATTTCTGCTCCCCCTATGGTAACAGTGGGAAGGACGAACCAACTCTTTATTTCTTGTGAATTTCCTCATTAAGCCAAGAATTGAGGCAAGAACATCCGCTAAGAACATCACCTTTTGAAAAAGATGAGTTTCTCTCGGCCCCAATATAGCCTTCTACTTTGAGCATTTCTTATAGCTGATGGGTGGCCTCATTGTTTGTCCTACCTACCTTTAACACGGTGACATGGCGTAGGGCCCTCCTTGGTTAGTTAAGGGTTTGCTCTCACCAGTGGCTTGTTGACAGTGATAACCACATCCTTTGAATTATCATGATATGTCAACTTTGTCCTCTATAAGAAGCTAGGATGACAATCCACTTCATTTTCAGAGGTCCCATATGTTATGATTAGGGGAAAATTTCAGTTTGTTTATAGAGATTCAATAGGATTATTGTTATCATCTATAAAATGAGCAAATACGATTCCATATATGTTGCATGAGTAAATGGATATTTTTTGTTGTCAAGTCTGGTGGCGAATTGCAGGAATGGCGTGTTCACCACAGCCATTTGATGAAAGTTGAAACATGAAAGACCCGCAAAAGGAATTTGAAAACAATAAAAATGATGCATAGATGGAAATTGTCAAATGATGGATTGATGCAAAAGTACTTAGTACATAAATAATAAATCCCTATCTTTTTAGATATTCATATATTTCAATTATAAGATACTTCTACTTGCCAATGTTCGTATTACATTCATGTTTTTCAAAGTTAAATATTAGTTGATAGTTGAAACCTTAAACAAAAATTACTTGACACACATACACACCACAGTGCACACATATTTGGCTACACTCAGAACTGTAATATAATGCGAACCTGGACAGTTCTGTCTCCTAGCAATGTCTAAACTCTAGTTTTCATTTCAATCAAAATGAAGGCCAATCCTGGTTTGCTCTGCCTCCTACTGTTTGTTGGAATTGCTATATTTCAGTAGTTCAACAAAACTCAGCCTTATAGTGGGACAATAATATTACTGGTCTCTATAACTAAAGTCTGGAATGTTATTACCACGAGTTGTGATTCATGACTCGTGATATTACTGGACCTCAGATGCAACAGTGGAGAAACAAGTTACAACAAAAGGGTTTTGTTCTTTGGCACAATTACAATCTTGATCTAGTCATTGCTTTATGTTCAGAAACAAATCAAATAGCAATATCTGGAAATTTGAAAACCACACAGAAGACTTCTGGAAATTTCTGTGTTTTAATAGTTTAAACTTTAATGCAAAACATAAATTTCACATCTTTTACTAGAGGTCTCCCAGATCTTAATCCTGTGAATTTTCAGCCTTGGGGCTGTTATGAAATATAGAACAAAAGAGCAGCAGAAAGTGAACAATATTTCTATCCTTAACAATCCAATCTTCATGGCAATCCAAGGAGAAAATATACCCAAGTGTTCTAACTTCTGATAAGTTTCAGCCCTCTGGGACAATATTATCATGCATAAACCAGATCTGAAAACTCTCTTTTACAGCAGTAAAAGTTGAAACAGTGGTAAAACAGCCCTTAACTTCTTCAATTATGATGTTAAATCACTTAACACAATTCCCTTTACTTGTGTCAAATCAGCAAGACATATATATCTGTAAATAACAAATCATGAAGAGCATAGATGGCTGAAAATCAAATCTGCAATTTACACAAGTATTTGACAGCTGAAAACTTCATTAACGTGCATAATATGAAATTACATGTTAGTTTTAGCTCACGAGGTGTCTCAGCATAGGCCCACGCGTCCTGGGCATGCTGATGGACACCTAATTTGACCCAGATCAGCCTTTGTATTTCAGCCTAAGTTAGACTTAGGCTTGCAGCGAAAATTCATCCTTGAGTGGAATGTGGGGCCCAAGGAGAGAGGGCACACCTCTGAAGGTGGCTGCTAGTGGAGTGTGGGACCCTGTCCAAAGGGGGGTGCACCACTTAGTGGAGAGTGGGGTCCAGCAGCCCTAAATCTCAGCCATTGAGGCCAAGCCTTGGCACACATCTCAAGGTGAATGGGGGGCTGCTAAGGAGATAAAAGGAGGTTGAGGGTGAGAGGATACTCACTATTCTCATTTGTGAGGTTCAGCAAGTGAGGAGAAGAGGTAGCTGAGGCATTGTTTGCTGAGGAAGAGGACAAGCAGAGCTGAGAGGGGTGCTTTGGCTGGGCAGAATCTGCAGTGAAGAGCATAGCCAGAACAAGCAGCATATTTCAGCAGAGAAGAGGGCCATGCTATAGGCAGTATGATAGAGGAAAAAGGGCCACAACAGCCCGTACTTCATCAGCAACAAGAGGGC
Source organism: Picea mariana (assembly GCA_032191745.1). NCBI lineage: Eukaryota > Viridiplantae > Streptophyta > Pinopsida > Pinales > Pinaceae > Picea > Picea mariana. Next base: position 326,840 of record JASDQU010100561.1, read on the forward strand.
GAAAATCTGAGGCCAAAACAGGCCGATTTTCTGAGCAAGAGAGGGCAGCACAGGCTGTACGGTACAGGGCCGTACAGGCTGTATCTTGCTAGGCTGTACAACCTCTCCTTAGCTGGGCCGTACTGCTGATTAAAGGCTGGCTTTTATCTGTTGTAAATTTTGAGTAATTTCTGCTGTATTTCCTCTTTCCTTTGAAGCCAATAAAGCCCCTATTTGTTGGTTTTCCCCACACTTTCCAGGGTAATATCTGGTGTCTTGTGATATTTGTATGCTTGGTTCTATATGATTCCACTGTCATTTTGTTGTTTTATATCTCAGCTGTATGTTATTAGCTTAATTTCCAGATTTATATCAGCAAACATATATTTCTGTGTTTAGTAAATTACTGGCTATAATTTCATGTGTTGAGATAGGTAAATTCAACATGGTATCAAGTCTCAGCCTCTGAGTACAGGACAACCGAAGTACTTGCTGTGTAGACCAAAAAGGTAAATCAGCAAGTGGGACAAAAGACCAGATAATGTGGGTGAAACAGGGGAGCAGATTCACATGGTCAGTGTAGGCTTAAAGGTTGAGGACAGGCTGGATGTAGCCTCAAATTTCTGTCCTTGGAGGGAGCGTATTAGCTTGGTACTGGAGGAGAATGGGCTGTTGGAAACTGCAGAAGGCAAAGTGGCAGCCCCAACTGATCCAGTACAGCTAGCAACCCATACCAAGAAGGATGTTAAGGCCAGAAGGATACTTGTTGATGGTGTCAAAGACCACATAATTCCACATTTGTCTGGAAAGAAGACAACAAAGGACATGTGAGAGGCCCTGGTAAAGCTATACCAGTCTGACAACCAGAGCAGGAAGATGCTGCTCCGAGAAAAGTTGAGAAGCACGAAGATGGCCAAGGGAGAGTCGGTGGTCACTTACCCCAGAAGGTTCACTAAGATTCAAGATGAACTTGCAGCAGTGGGAGAGATCGTGGATGAGACCGAGCTGGTGAGGACAACCTTGAATGGCTTCATCAAGTAGTGGGACGTGTTTGTTCGAGGGGTGGTTGCACGAGAGAAACTCCCTGATTGGGAGAGGTTGTGGAACGACTTCACCTAGGAGGAGCTCGAGTGGATGCATCTTAGGCTAGTCAGCGGAAGAGTGAGGAGGAGAATGTGGCTCTTCATGTAAAGAAGAGAAGTGGAGCAGGAGCCTCAAGGGACATGGGCAAAATGAGATGCTTTGCATGTCACAAAACTAGCCACTATGCAAACACGTGTCCTAACAAGGAGTCAGAGGTAGCAGCTACAACATCTACCGAGATGGATGCGTTTGCAAAGAATTTCGAGGATGAATTTTCTTTGGTTACTACTTTGTCTAGCAGCAGCAGGTTGGCTGAGTTTGAGGACAACACGGTATGGTTCGTGGACAGTGGGTCATCTCGCTATATGACGAGAATGAGGTCAGTGTTCCTTAGTGTTTCGAAGACGGGCTTAGACTGCCATGTGAAGAATGGGGTGCGCACCAGACAAGTAAAGGGGGTTGGATGCGTCGGATTCTAGCTAGAGTCAAGAGTGTCTCTGGAGGTGGATGAGTTGATGTATGTGCCAGAGCTGAAGGTCAACTTGCTATCTATATCAACTCTGGAGGATATGGGATATGAAGTAATGTTCGTTGATGGATAGGTGCTCAGATGGGCAGAGGGAGTGACCTTGGATGCAACAGTGAGGCTTGGCATTAGGCAAGGTATGATGTACAAGGCGCTGGGACATCTTGTAGGTAGGTTCACGGGGATCCTAGATCAGAGATCAGTGTCGAAGAAAGTCAGTTGGTATGACTTGACATTGATGGATGAGCAGAGCAACACATCATATCATAGTGCAGTAGAAGTAGCAGGTGGATCTTTCGGTTCAGAGGGAGCGACTACAACAACAACAATAGATTTGATTGGATCAGAGATTGATCTTGGTGGAGACACCTCCCTCGCTAAGAGGGAGTGATATTTTTAGGTCATGAGGTGTCTCAGCATAGGCCCATGTATCCTGGGCATGCTAATGGAAACCTAAAATTTGACCCAGTTCAACCTTTGTATTTTAGCCTAAGTTAGACTTAAGCTTGCAGCAAAAAATCATCCTTGAGAGGAATGTGGGGCCCAAGGAGAGAGGGCATACCTATGAAGGTGGATGCTAGTGGAGTGTGGGACCCTGTCCAAAGGGGGGTGCACCACCTAGTGGAGAGTGGGGTCCAACAACCCCAAATCTCAGCCATTGAGGCCAAGCCTTGGCACACATCTCAAGGTGAATGGGGGGATGCTAAGGAGATAAAAGGAGGTTGAGGGTGAGAGGACACTCGCTATTCTCATTTGTGAGGTTGAGCAAGTGAGGAGAAGAGGGAGCTAAGGAGCTGAGGCATTGTTGGCTGAGGAAGAGTACAAGCAAAGTTGAGAGAGGCACTTTGGCTGGGCAGAATCTGCAGTGAAGAGCAGAGCCAAAACAACAAGCATATTTCAGCAGAGAAGAGGGCCATCCTATAGGGTGTACAACAGAGGAAAAAAGGCCACAACAGACCATACTTTATCAACAACAAGAGGGTGAAAATCTGAGGCCAAAACATGCTGATTTTATGAGCAAGAGAGGGCGACACAGGCCATACAGTACAGGGCCGTACATGATGTACCTTGCTGGGTCGTACAACCTCTTCTTAGCTCGGCCGTATTGTTGTTAAAGGCTGATTTTTATCTGTTGTAATTTCTGTTGTATTTTCTCTTTCCTCTAAAGCCAATAAAGCCCCTCTTTGCTAGTTTCCCCCACACTGGGGTTTCTAGGGTAATATTTGGTGTCTTGTGAATTTTATATGCTCGGTTCTGTATACTTACCCTGCCATTTTGCTGTTTTATATCTCAGCTGTAGGTTATTAGCTTAATTTTCATATTTATGTCAACAAACATATATTTTTGTTTTTAGTAAATTATTGGCTATAATTTCATGTGATGAGATAGGTAAATCCAACATTACATACCATAGTCTTACTCAAGGCTAGTATAATCAACTAGTTCTCCAAAACCCTAGCTAGAGAAAACAATGAAAACCCTAGCTCAACCAAGGAGCTCCAACATGCATTAATCAATCAAATAAGTCCTCCAAGGCAAGACATCTTTTTCTTCACCAAATTCATCTAGGGTTTCATCTCAAAACCCTAATATCAAGCATCCAAGGGATGAAACCTTGACCCTAGACTTCAAGATGCTTCAAGAAAGTCATGAAACCCTAGAGACTTTAAGAGAGAGTGGGGTTGAGTACAAATGAAGATGTAAGAGAGAGAAGATAACTAGTGCGCTCCACTTGATCACATCTCTAACACAAGTGTGATAAGCATAATGAGGTATATCATATCAGTGATCATCATCTTCAATGTCTTCTTCTTCACTAGAGAAAACCCTAGTCAGAAGAGTAATCTCCAACAAAGATTTCTTGCTCCCATGTATAACTTCTCCTAGGGTTTCCTCATGAACCCTAGCAAATCACTCCAAGAAGAAAAGTACAAAGAGAAGAGTACAATGATGATGACGATGACGACGATGAATGAAAGGATGCTCTCCTTCCTTTATATATATGGAGGCAAGGGAGGCCAACAATACAATGTGGGCCCAAGCCCTTACAAGCAACCTACAATAAACACTTGTAGGCCTACACAAGTGAAGTGCTCCACTCGAATGGATACATGTCATGCTTCGAGGTAATGTCGTACACAATAAAGGCTCCAAGATGATATAGCTACACAAGGTGGGTTCACACCCCTTTGTCATGAGCCTGTACAGAATCTATCGGTCCTCATAAGTCATGTCCTCCTCTAGGTCCACTCCTCTTGCATGAACACTGTTGCAGCCCAGGTGTCCTCGAGCCAACTCCAAGCCTCCACACATGAATCCACGCTGCCCCATGCTATCTAGGGATTGATGCCCCCCTTCTGAGATGCATACCACTCTTCCCAAGTAGGGTGTTCTCTAAGCAAGTGAACCTCTCTATCCAGCCATCATGAAGGACATCCCCCAAGTTGTTAAGAGAACTCCAACACCCTAGGGAAGAATGCCAAGCAAGCACCCAACTGAGGTCAAACAAACATTGAGTTGACTATCTCCAATGTGCAAATCCATCACGGACCATAGAGGGGATGAACATACACCATGTATCCAAATGTTGTGAAGCACCTCCAAACATGGTGTAAACATTTTGGGAGTAACTCGAAAGCTAACAAGACCGAGGATCTAATTTTCAACACTTGGGGAAAACCACACAACAAACTTTAGTGGACAAACATACCTTGAAATTGCTTGTTTGAGAAAATGGCAAATGCTGGCAACTAGTCACAATGTTGCTCACATACTCTCGGACTGCTTCTCACAACATTGAGATGACCAAGATGCGTCAAGGCTCAACGAATTGAGTTGAACGCTTCACTCACACAATGACTCACAATGCTGCCCACAAACTGTCCAATGCCAAATGCCTAATGCTATGTATATTCTTCATGAGGGGGTGGTTTCTTTATAGGCGGAAATTAGGGGGTTTAATAATTTTATGGTTTTGGAGGGGTCCTCATGAGATTGGCACCAAAACAATAGAGAAAACATGCTTATCTTCCACCATTTTTGGGGCTCGTGAGTCTGGGAATGTGTGGGAATTCCTTGACAAGTAGGGAGCAACTTCTACAAGCTCCCTATGCTAGAAACACACCTTAAACCACTACTAATATCCCCTTTCCATGAGTTCAAAGCTCCCACATTTTAAGGACCATTCTTGACCATTCTAGGACTTTTCGTGCTCATTCCCATGCTCGCATAAATGTTAGAATGACGAGAATGATTTTTGGATACACCGAGAATGATTCCTATGCAATTAGGTAAAAGGGATGGGCAAGTCAGAGTTATTGAGTGATCATGCATCTACTAAATGCAGAGTATAGAGATGGAGTTGAAAAATAGATATCTTCCATAAAAAAGGAATCATTATCATAACAAAAATGGAGTCACCAAGGAGGAATCATCACACCATGCTCTATCATAATTGTGTCTGACTCTTGTGCAAATACACCTAACCCTTGCACCAACATTTATGCAAGTGCACTTGAATATTACACTATCTTAGTGGTCAATTCCACAAGTTAAACTATCGTTCCAACTTTTATGCAATTACACCTACGACCCTTGCAACAACCCGTTGGTAAATCCCATGAGTTGAACTATCAATCCAACTCCTATGTAAGTACACTTGTCACCCTTGCATCAACCTAGTGGTTAATTCCACAAGTTGAATTATTGAACATGGATAACATCACTTGGATAAGTAACATTTTCAAGATTGTAGCTCTCAAAAAGGTAGGCACATCTCGCCATCATGCTTTAATAAACGAAGATCTCAATCGATACAACTTACAAAATGAAGAACCCAAATTCCATGTATTATGAACTATCCAACAAAGATCAACTTGAAATGGTCTCATACCAACATGATTAGAGTGTCTCCTTGATCCGAATGTGATATCTCGTTCATTTTTCGACACTTCTTAAAGCAACAAATTTTCAGACCACAATATTTACTTTGATATAAATTCCAACATCTACTTGAAAGATGCCCATTCCTTTGACAATGATCGCATGATCATTGACGATGCCTTTCTTCAGTTGTGTTGGTTTTTTAGCGTCATTATGACTTTTTTTTAATGAGTGGTTACCATGGAGTGCTCTAGGGGCTCCACTCTTTCTGTAGAATTGTGCATCGAATGAATCATTATCGAGAGCTTTCTGTAAACTTGTGCAATCATGCTCTTAGATGTTGTCTCGGGATCGTTCCTAGCACTGCTCACACTCACAACACACATATATTAATATATGTGTACAAGACACTCCTAGCACTGCTTCGCTTTGTTAATTTTTTTTAGGAAGGAGTGCTTCCTGCTCCTTGCTTCTCACTTTGCTATGGTACGTGGAAAGATTGGTTCAACATTCGAGCTTCTTTCTTCAACATTAGGACTTCTCTGTTGTTCAAGATTATGACTTCGTTGTTCAACATCGTGATTTCTTTGTAAGCATTAGGTTTCTTTCTTCTCCCATCCTTGAGGATTCACTTTATGTCACAAAATCCAAGGTCTTCTCCACTAATTCTCACCAAATATTTATCAATGGGATTCACAATTCCTAGTTTATGCTTTCCAAGACCTTGACCTTTATAGGCCATCTTATGGAATAACTTTGAGCCTATGCTTTTAGTGTATTTTTTAAAGCAACCAAATCCATTCTCTCACATTTGGAGTTGGCCAAACTTGTAATTTTTTGTCATTATTTGCATATCAATCATGAGTCATGACAACTTCATTTATCATTGTTTGAGTGTTGCAATTCACAACGTGACATGTCACACTCACAATCATATCATCACATGTCATTGCTTGGACATATCAAGACAAAAGTCTTCTTTTCAATTCCTCAATTTCATTCATAAGCAAATCATCATGTTCTCCTAACTTTTCAATATGGACAAGCAAATCATCTCGCTTTTCGAGGGGGGGGGTGCCTAGAAGCCCCCCTTAGCCCCCCTTTTTGTGAAATATGTTTCACACTGGCGAAATGGTTCGGTGCATTTCCCTGCGTTCTGCAAAAAGGGGGGTGTGATGAAACATTTCGCCAGAAGCCCCTAGTCTCGTGAGTGTGGGAAGTGTGCGGGTGAGCCCTCGACCCCGGGAGACGCATCCTTGTGGAACACTATTAAAAAATGAATCACTTAATTTTGGTACTTGGAGAGAGAGATATAGTCATCCAAAGTTGGATCACCATTTGCCCTTTTGTTTATGCCTAAAATTTTGGCACAAAAAATGAAAAAAATTCCAAAAACAATTGGCAAAAATGAAAACTATGCAAAAAATGGCCCAATTCAAATAAAAGCTAGAATATGGGCTTAAAATGCCTAAGCCATGTTTGTAGAAAATAAAGTCTACTAACATTGTAAAACCACAAAACTTACAAATTGTTAAATAATGATACAGTAGCCCCCAAAGACACAAGTCATAGTCACATGGGTGACCAACCTTTAGCCACTATAAAAAATCAATTTGAAATACATATTTCATGGTTTTTAACTCAAGCCTCTTGCTACGAACCAAGCATCTAACCAACACACCACCAAGGGTAGTTGCAGTAATTTTATGAAAATAAATAAATAAACATAAGTATAAACACTAAAAAATTTCATGTTATATATATCGTTTTTTAATTACAACATTTTTCCTAAGTGGTAACAACCCATAAGTGGCAGGGGTTGCAATCTCACACCAAAAGGCTACTCACGTGATCTTGCTAAGGAGGTCTCTCTCTAAACCTTTAATGGAGGTCATCCATGTGGCTTCTCAAGAGGCCTCTCATGCAACAATAGGCTGCAATGACAACCTTGCTATGGGAGGTTGTCGCTTCCCCAATGGGCTCCCACCATTTGGTAGCCATCATTGCTATGACATGTGAGAACTCTTGCTTCTGTGATTGATGGTTGCAATCAAAATTCTGGTGGTAACTTGTTGGAGTTGTGTTGCTGATAGGGCCTGTTGCCGCCTTATACACACCTGGGAGACGTGGAAGAAATATTCAATCCACTCGGTGTGTCCTTGGGGGCAAGTGAGAGTTAAGGTGCTGTCACCTAATCCTCAACTCCTCCATCTAGGCCAACTCCTAGCGAAACCAAGGGGGGTAGTCCCTAACAAAATACTAAGGCTTAAACTAAGCTAAGTACAAGAAATTAAATCTAGGAGTTTATTATTCATTCAACAATCAACCATAAACTGATAAAACATGAAGTAAACATTCACCACGATATATAATCAATGAGCATATACTTGCATCAAAAGGATACTGAGAAACAAATGTTAGATGCAAGTTTTATTTAAATTATTTCCAATAGATAACCAAATTGAGGTTTAAGCCTGTGGCTTTGCCGAGTGTGAAATGAGACCAGTGCCTTAAAGTGAATCGTGGGCAATGTAGTTCGTGTGTTTTATTAGGATAAATTGATGTTGAATTAATGAAATGGTTTTGGGCCTCCTTGGAGGTTAGCTCTTTGTTTGGAAACTTGCGGAGAGCTTTACCGAAACCCAATGGTCTCACCAGTAAAACTCACTCAAAGTACTCGATGTCCAAAACGGGTGGGAAGCCAGGTTCCGCCTTACTTCGCAGGTCACTTCAAGGTGTTTTCCTGCGTATCAAGCTAACTACTTCAGAGATTGTCCTAATTAATCTATCAACCACTGACCAACACAACATGTATGAAACTTACTTCCAACAGATCGAGACTCGCTCGCAACTGGAAGGGTCAGGAACCGCACTGTGAGCTAAGGGGAATTTGTTTATTTTAAATTGGAAATAAAGTACTGAAATGAAATGTGAGACTAATTACTAATCCACAATGAACAAGCCTCTTGCGAGGAGCTGAGGGGATGGTTTATTTGCCAAATTGAAAATGCGATAATTGAAGCTAATCTAGCAATTAGTGTTCTACTTTGCAAAAGGAAAACTAATCTAAGTTGATTTGACTTTATTGCTTGATGTGAGTTAGTTTGAACTTTTGAGCAAAGGAAATAAAACTGAATGAAAGAAAGTCTAAACAAACACGACACCAACCCCCCCTTAAGGGGAAAACAAAGAGTGAGGCCTCTCTTGGCTCACTTATTTTATTAACCCGGTTCCAAGTGCTCTTTTAAGAGTCTTTAGATCTTTTCAAAGGACTTTGGATCCTTACAACAATGGATCAAGGTGTTACAATTTGTATAAAGTTTTAGGAAAGCGTAGGATGCTTCCGGAGGTCCCAAATGCTCCTAATCCACCAAATTTTGATAGAATCTCCCCTTGTTTGTTCAGTGACCTGCACAAAACAGCAAACAAAAGAGTATACAAGATGGCCAAAAAACACTTTAAGAGTGTCTTTGGTTATTAGCAACAATCTACAAAATTTTCTAAGTTAAATTCTACAAAATTCGGCAAAAGGGAACTAAGAAACTCAAGCTAGAAAGCTAGTTTCCATAGGGTGTTTTGTGGCTGTTCTAAAACAGCAAGTTTAAAGCACTTAGATGCTAGATTTGAACAAATGAAATACTTGGAAAATATTAGCCTTTAACCCTTTAGAAATTTCAGAAAATTATTTGAGCAAAGGACTACTTTCCTATACTAGATCTAGATTCTTAAGATAGCAACCTTAAGAAACAGAAATCAGATCTAAGCTATCACTTGCATGCATGAAAGGAATTGACGATTTAGCTTGATAAACTAGATCCAAACTTGCTTGCATATATATGTAAAGTAACCAAGAAAATTTTAATTTAAAGAGAGGAGAAAGAGAACAAGCTTGTGCTTGGAATGTCCTTGGGCAATTGGAGTCTTCCCGGTATGTAAGAGGGGCTATTGTTTTTCTTAAATCTTGAAGATGAAGAGGATGCAAGCAAGCTCCACCTCCCTTCAAGTATGAGATCCTACAAGCTTCAACACACTTACAAACAAACGTCAAATAGTAGTATCCTTTACATATGAAATCTAGAAAGCATGTTAATCAAGCAAGAAAGCATGAATTCTTTGATTACATATGAGAATCAACAAGATTTAAAATGCAAGCTAGCTTAGTAAATCTTGTTAAAAGAAAGATAATTGATCTAAGAATCAAACAAGTTTCATAGATCAAGGCTACAATTTAATCAATTGAAAGAAATGCATCAAAACAATTTTACCTCAAAAATTGGTACAAGACAATGAGCATCCACACATGAGATCCACACCAAGTTTGCCTCCAAAGCCTTTCTTTATTCCAATATAGAATGATAGTACAATAACAATGATTACACAAACGATTCTTCCAAGAGCTCCAACTCACTTGCAATAGGAGAGAATGCTTCAATATATAGGAGAGGAAATGAGTTTATCATGGAGGAGGGCGCACCACTTGGAGGGGAAACATATGCCAAGTGCTAAGAAATGGCAGCCACTTGTTTCACAAACTCCCACGAGCTGCCACCTAAAGAGGTGAGGTGGAGTGAAGGCTGCCACCTATCAAACAATGGATGGACTCCCATGTGGGTGCGCCACCTCTCTCAAGGAGGGCGCACCTCTTTCTTGCACATGCCTAAAAACAATTCATACACATGCCCACTTTATTTCTTTGACCAATGAACATCATCCTCTTGCTGCTACATAGCCTTTAGAGGCTTTATTTCGTCTCCAACATGTCAAAACATGTTTCCTTGATTTGAGCATATGCTGATTTTTTATGATTTTATTTGACTTTTTAGGGTTTTTGGAGTAAAATTATTTTTTAAGTGATTAAAATCACTAATTTTACTCAACCAAGTGGGTACGTAGGTAATATGGGTGCTCTGGGTCCAAAAATGAGCACCCCCATGGCATATTAAGCCCCCTAGTACCACTTTTTTAATATATCTTTATTTTTTAATTAAAAATTGCCGAATTTTGACAATTTTTTAATTAACTGAAAAAATAAAAAATCCTAAGGGGGACTTTGTACATTTCCATAAGACTCTAGGAGAATGTTTAGCATGGTAATATACATTAGACAATAGGCTTAGATCCATGCTCAAGCCTAACCATGGACATATACTCCAGCTCTGGAGGGATTGGGTGAAAAAACTCATAAATTGTAAATTGCCTGAAAACGACAAAATATAATTAGTAAGTAAAAAAAACACTCCAGAGTATAACTCATGCTTAGGACTTAAGGTGGCTAAGACCTTTTACAATTTTATCATGTAGCATCTCTTATTACAATTTTTTATGGAAATGTAAAAAATGTTGGTCTTAATGATCGACTGAATTTCTGAACTCTGAATTTTGAACATGAAAATGTTCAATCTTTGGCGGCTCGCTGGAAATCATCCTAGTGCAACTTGGTGGATAACAGGGCCAAGATACCACATGTACCTTGTAACCTCTTATTCATAGGAGGAATCCCACAATTCATAGGAGGAACCCCACAATTCAATGTAGGGGTGTGGAATTCGTCCCTTACTTGTTCCCCCCAAATTTGGGGTACCCCTTTTAAATTTTGGATTTTGTAGTATATTTCAATCCTCCCTAGTTGCCTTTCCCTATTATTGCCAAAACCTTTATGCCTTGTCTCCTTTGAGATCCTTTTTCTCCCATTTCTTGGTTCAAGGGATTTCTTAGGTGGGATTTTTGCTAACATTTGGCACTACATGCTCTAAGTTTTTGAGGGATTTTATCTTTGGATTATCCTTTATGCTACCCAAGCGTTGCTCTATTTCATGGTTCCATTGGAAAATGCCCAAGTCTTAGGTCTCAGTCCTTAGTGCTAAGGGTTTTGGATTTCAGATTGAACTCAGTTTTGTTTGATTATTCTTTTGGGTCCACAAGCTCAATGGGATTTCGTGCTTTATGATTACCTTTCTATATAAGTCCCTCTCTAGACTTGACGTTCCATTTAATATATTTTTATATCTAGAGTCAATGATGGACGTGACCGTCAGATTAAATTGCATACTGAAATATTTCGGATCAGGCTAGTTGTGAGGATTTCAGTCCTTATGTTCGCTCTTTTGCACAACTCCTCCTTTGTACTTGGCTTCAAACTCTAATGGATTTCATAATATTTCAGGTTTGTAGGGAAGATCAAATGTTCTTGTGGTAAATGTAATAGGAGCCTATGGTACAACGACGAGCTCCATGTGGCATTGGATTTGCACAATAATGGAGTCTTTGTATTGATGAAGGTATGCCACATGTACATGGCAAGGGACTAGGATGTTGACACAAGGATTGGATGAAGGCTACATGGACATGTGGCATGATTAGAAAATGCCATGTTGCCATGTTGACGTGCATAGGTTTGACCCAACTAGTGCGTGGACCTGACTTCATTGCATTCTATAACATTCTTAGTGTTAGGCGTTAGGAGAATTTTAGCTCTTGTGTTTTTAACTTGCACAACTCTTCCAATGGACATGACACGATGACCTACTTAATGATATTTGATAATGAACTTCGAGTTTGGGAGGCTAGGCAGATTTGATTGCTTAATAGAACATATGCACATATGATGAAATTTGCTTGGGGGCATGAGATTGCACCATGTGACACCTACCTAGAGTGCCACGTAGGGTTCTTGTGGACCCAATATTGTTAGGACTCATACAACTTGGACTGATCAAAAGGCTCTATGTGGCAATGTAGCCATCACCATGTCATCCTCATTGATGTCAATGATGACAATTGGACAATGTCTTAACCAATTAGATCTTGCCACGTGGCAAAGTAATGTCAACATTGTCTAGGACAAGAAGATAGGTGCAAGGCTCAAATAGTGCCATGTGGCAGTGGCTTGGGTACTTGAATATTTGGAGAGTGTTTTTCCTCATGATGCAACCAAGTGTCGGGGGCCAAATTTGAAGTAGGATTAAAAAAATTCTATTATATTGAATTTCAAGTTTACAAGTCCAAAGGGATTTCTTCATCCATGTCAGTTTTGAAGTGGAATCTATAAGATTTCAGTTTCGACAGATGTGCAAATTTGACCCTTTATGTTTTATTCATTGCACAACTTCCTTCGTGGACCCAGTGCCCAATTTGATTGCATTCTATAGTATTTCTGGTTTGGAAATTAAAGGGAAGCACTACAAGAATATAACAAAGCTTCTAAAATCTGTTTGGAGGTGTGATCTTGCCAATTGTCATTGAGATGCTTAGATGATGGGTTAAAGGGACACATGGTGCTTTGTAAAGGTATACATCAACATGATGATAGTAGGTGCCTTAGAAACAAAAATATGAAATATTGGCTAAATCATGAACTCGAGAAAGAAAAGGAGGAATGAGGGGAAAGGAAAGACTACAAGGTTGATGGAGAATGTTTCCCTTGCAACGTGGCAATTTTGTTGGTTGACATGGTCTTTGTTGATGATTGCAGCGATGTGAGACATTCTCCACCTTACAAACCTGTGAGATGTGGATCATTGCAGCTATGTGAGACTTTCTCCATCTTACAAACTTGAGAGAGCCCCTAAGAAGGGTACGTAGTTCCTATCTAAGATAGAGCTAGAACGTAGAGATGACCTCCTCCATTCAGAGAGTTGAGAAGAACTCTAGATGATTATCTTGTGGGAAAGGCGATTTGCTGAGTTGGACGTGCTTGTGGCTGATCACAAGGTGAACGTGTGAAATCCCAAAGTGCTGGGTGCATCGTCATGAGAACAAGAAATGAAGATGATGTATTAGCCTCCTTTGAGCAACAGAGTTGACGAGAAACTCCAGATGACTCTCCTGTGTGATGCAGTGGTAAAGAAGATTTGTTGAGTGGACGTGCCTGTGGACGAGCACAGGTGAACGTGTGAAGAACTGGTTCTTCTGTGTAATGCAGTGAGCCAGAGATATGGACATCCCTATGGATGTGCCCCTAGTGGATGAGCACTAGTGGGTGTATCAGATCCCTTGCTATATTGTTCAAGAATCAGACCTGCTTGTAACCCTAATTGTAATGTAAAGGGTACAGGTCAACCCCACCTTGATTATGACTAGTAATTAATGTAAAAGATAATTAATTTGGTTAATATTAATTATATTATAAGCTAGTGAGGTCGGCCCTATTGTGCCAATAGACACTTTTGTTGACTGGTTCAGTCTAGTATAAGTAAAGATAGATTCTCCATTGTGGAATCATATCTTTTGTGAGAGTTTGGAAATTTCAGCAAGTACATCTACTTGGGAAAAGTGCACACCTCTCTTGGGTGCTAGTCTTCTAGGGTTTGAGCACCCTCTTGTGTGCTAGGTCTTATTGGTGGTGAAGGTATTTCTCTTGAAGAATATAGCAAAGGATTTGGTTGGGTTTTCTTCCCTTGTTGAGAAGGGTTTCCCAGGATACTTCTTGTGTTCTTGTGCATGGTGTTTCTTCTTGTGATCTTGGTTGCTGCAACATTATTGTTTATGGTTAAGACAAATGCTAAAATGGAATGAACTACATGCTTATCCTAGTTTATTGAAAAATCAACAGTCTGTGCTTATTGGTCACAATTAGGAAGCAATATCTTGTTGAGTTCATTGCTGTACCATTATGTGTTGGGTACATTAAAACATTCCAAATGTTGAAAGGACCTTGTTGGTTGTACATTAAAAGCTCTATTACTCGTATTTAAAGGTCTAAGACATTGGGACTTAACCATTTTCAGATTGAGAGTTGGTTGATCCCACGTTGTACAGGAAATTGTTAGGTTGCTTGATGTATTTGGTCAACACTAGGCCAGATATATGTTTTGCAGTGAACACCTTGAGCCAGTTCATGGTGGAGCCAAGGCAGGAGCATTGGATAGCAGCAAAACATGTCCTCAGATATTTGAGGGGCACAATGGAGTATGGTCTGAGATATCTTGGAGATGGTGAAGTGAAGTTGCAGGGGTATACAGATTTGAGTTGGGCAGGTAGTGCAACAAACAGGAAGAGCGCCTCATGGTGCTGCTTTAGCTTGGGATCAACGTTAATATCTTGGTTCAACATGAAGTAGACTTCCGTGGCACTTAGCTCAGCAAAGGCATAGTATATGGCAGCCAACACTGCTGCGGGGCCATTTAGCTTCACAAGTTACTTGTAAGATTGTTTGATCTTGGACCCCACAATGATTTACTGTGATAATAAGAGTTGGATCAAACTCTCTGAGAATCCACTGTTCCATGACAGTTCCAAGCACATAGAGATTAGATATCACTTCATATGAGGCATGATTAAGAAGGGAGCAGTTAAGCTCCAGTATATTCCCACAGAGCAATAGTTAGCTGAAATTCTGACCAAGCCCTTAGCAAAAGGGAAGTTTGAATCATTCAGAGATAGACTTGGATTGGTGCCGAATTTTTTTCTTGTTAAGAGGTAGTGTTGAGAAATATAGCTCGGACAGGAATTTTTTGCACAAGCTTTAGTATGAACGTGGAGGAAATGGTTGGAGACATTTCACAGTTGATGGATTTTGTTTTCTAGCACGAAGTCATAGTTGATGGCTTTTGTGTTCTAGCACAAAGTCATATTTGATGGATTTTGTATTGTAGTGGCCAGTCAAGAAGACATTGGAATTTTCTTCCACCACTACAGTAGTAGTGTTGCATTTAAATTCTAGAGTTTGTATCCTATTTGGATTCTGTATTAGGTGATTGGATAGCCTATAAATGTAACCTTTGAGTGTGAGGAAAACACACTTGAGAGAGGCGGAGACCAAGAGAAGAAGAGTGCATCTGAGAGGAGAAAGTGCAGATCCGCTGTAGCAAACAGCAAGAGGGAATCCGTACAGCAGCAGCACCGTACAGTCGTACAGCAGTAGCTGCTGCCTTCTTTCTTCAGCAGAGCCATACTTCTATTTCAGCAGGTTATACTTTGTTTTGTAGTTTTTTGTTTACCGTACAGCTGCTAAGTTACAGCAGACTTTGGAGATACCTTGTAAGCTTTGATCATTGGAATGTTAAGCTGATTTGAAGGGGAAAATCACTGTGCATGTGTTATTCATTTATTGCTTCTGCTGTTCATTTTTCAGACCATAGCACTATTCACACAATCGCTAAAAAATGAACAGTGGACATAATAAATGAATAACACATGCACAATGATTTTCCCCTTCAAATCAGCTTATCATTCCAATGATCAAACCTTACAAGGTACCTCCACAGTCTGCTGTAACTTAGCACTTGTACAGTAAACAAAAAACTACAGAACAGAGAAGTATAACTTGTTGAAATAGAACTTCTAGATTTTTTAATGACAAAAATCAGCAAGCTAATATTCTGTCAAACACTTAGCAACCTAGAGATAACTGTCTTCATAAATTTCAGAAATGCATAAAACCCACATTCAGAAATTTCCATAAGCATAAATACACATTGCTAAGCAAAATATGCAGCGGAAATACACAGTGGACCGCAACCTATAACTCACAGAAATTTAGGCAAATGCCAGGGAAAACCCCAATGTGGGGAAACCCAACGAGAGAGAGAGAGATCTTATTATTATGCTTCAGGAAAGTACATATCAGCAGCAAAACAACATTTCCAGCCAAGGAAAATACCTCACAGCACCAAATCTGTCCCACAGAAATCTGCTTCGTTTTTCGTGCTAAAACTGTACCGCTGTCCGACCTCTTCTGTACGTCGTTTTCCGTGCCCATATAGATTCTCTCTTGCAGTTTTCTACTGGAAACATTGCTGCAGAATCCGTAGGAGAGTGCATCTGAGAGGAGAGTGCAGATCCGCTGTAGCAAACAGCAAGAGGAAATCTGTACAGCAGCAGCACTTTGCAGTCGTACAGCAGTACCTGCTGCCTTCTTTCTTCAGCAAAGCCATATTTCTATTTCAAAAGGATATACTTCTTTGTTTTGTATTGTTTTCTTTACCGTATAGCTGCTAAGTTACAACAGACTGTGGAGGTACCTTGTAAGCTTTGATCATTAGAATGATAAGCTGATTTGAAGAGGAAAATCACTGTGCATGTGTGTTATTCATTTATTGCTTCAGCTGTTCATTTTTCAGCTATTGCGTGATTAATGCTATGGTCTAAAATTTATTTCTGTAATAATTAAATTCAGCAATCTACTTGTTTGATTGAGATCATAAAGACTTTAGTCACCTAGGGTTTGGAAAATTTACACTCAACTCCTTTTCAAGGCCTTTGCCTTGCTGGCAATGGATTTCCCCTAGAAGCTACTGGGATGAGGCAAGACGGTCTATGTCTATCTCTGTAATGTTGAGTCAGCATTAGGAGCTTGCAAGATCACCACTGGCCAGACATTCTGTTGGATATTTGGAGGAATACTATGGTAGGATATTCTATATATAGTATGTGGCTTTATACATCCTCCTTGTCATTTGCAACATTTGAGCTTGTTATTGCTTGATATCACTCCTGTGCGTATAAGGCTCCCATGATCTCCACGAGCGCAGAATGAAGGTCTTGGACTCCTCACAAAAGAATCAATTATATAGGATTTCACAGTAACACAACACAATGGTTATCATTGATTGACTGGTCTTTTGGGAATGACCAATTTTATAGACATTCAGGAGCAGTTCCAGCACATCTCCCTCATTACCCTCGACGTATGAGTCATTAATGGAATAACTGACTTTGTTTCTTCCTCACAACTTGTGGTTTTCGCAAGGTCATGGTCGTACCCCATAAGGTCCCAAGGCACGAGGCCTTTGGTTTTACTGTTATGTGGATTTTAATTCTTAAATGTTCATCTACATACACAGTTTTAGCTGTCATATCTAAATTGAGGGACTTACTGCCCATATTTTCAATAATAACATTTTATGATTACAGTGTCATTCCTATG
Organism: Picea mariana; assembly: GCA_032191745.1. Classification (NCBI taxonomy): domain Eukaryota; kingdom Viridiplantae; phylum Streptophyta; class Pinopsida; order Pinales; family Pinaceae; genus Picea; species Picea mariana. The sequence continues at coordinate 344,176 of JASDQU010100561.1, forward strand.
CCAGTAGGGCCTTTGCACTTGGGCTACTATCTAAGAAATTCAGGTGTAAATATACTATTTGCCATCAACTAACTGGAGTTGATCATCCCTTTGTAATTTTTCACTGTGATTCACCATCTCTTGTAAGTTGCTAGAAGGGTCAAAACTGGGGTCCCATAAATAGAATGGTGGTTACGTCTGCAATGGAGTTTGTATCTCTGTATGACCTATGCACGTGTACAATCTAGTTCATCTCAATGAGGAATGCTATTCATAATGAATCTCGACTTTGGGTACAGTGAAGGGTGGTGTGTATGGTATCTAGGTTATAATTACTGTGTGCATGGTATTAACCATAGAAAGTATTTGACCAAAATGTCTGCACTTTGCCTCTTGTGGTTACCCTTGTGCATATTCTGACAAGTGCTTCTTTCCATGCATTCTCGTTAGATTTTCTTTTAACTGATAGTATGTACTCTCTCCTCGATTTTTCATTGTGATTTTTGACTCACTTCCAAGTTTCAATTATTTCTTCACCTCTTGCATACGTGTTCTGTAACAATGTATTTCACTATTTCATGGTCTTTTCTTCCAGCAAAAGTTTTGTACTGAAAAGCATTTTCCTACTAAATCAACACAGGAATATAGATGACATTGATAAAACAATGGATGAAGTCAATGAGCACACAGAGAACATGAAACAGATTCAGGAGGCTCTTGCTACTCCTATTGGTTCTGCAGCCGATATTGATGAGGTATGTACTTCTGGTGTTGATAGCATTATTTTCTTTTGCAAAATAAACTCCAATGGCATTATAAAGAACAGGCTGCCTTAAGGAAAACGAGGTTTTTTTGTTTATGTTCATAACATGGCAAGTTAACTTTTATAGCATACAGGTTTTATCAGTGCTCTCTCTTTTGCTTAGAGTTGTATCTTCTGGAAACCATCCTTTTCAGTTTTTCATGCAAGTAATAATTATTGTAGGATGAATTGGAGGCTGAGCTTGAAGAGCTAGAAGGAGCGGAGCTGGAAGAACAGTTACTACAACCAGCAACCACAGCACCTTCATCTCAGATACCTGCTGTACCTGCTTCTCAACGACCTGTACCAGCTGCTCCACAGAGAACCGCTCCTCAAAGTAGAACTGAAGATGACGAGCTTGCTGCTCTTCAAGCAGAGATGGCTTTATGATCAATATAAGGTCAAAACACAAAAATTGATGGTGTACTACTCACTTGTAGCTATATATCCTTATTTTCAATTAAAATGGACAAAATCAGGAACAATGACACTGCACTACCTGCTCATGTATAAAAATATCTAAAAGTTCCGTTTGCATTTTAATGCTGCAACATTATGTAGTTTATTTCTTTGAATTTACAACTTGCCTTGAAGACAAGCTGGGTAGAACCCCCAGTTCCATATACATTGAGAATCATTAGCCCCTTGCATGGGATGTTGCTATATCTTTTGTTGAATTTTACCAATATCTCAGTCACTGAGATTACTGCCAATAAATTAACTTAACCAGAAATTATAAATGCTGATATAAAATCTTAATTTATTGAGTTAACCTACAGCGGAAATATTAAACAGAAATTAACAGCAGAAACATTCAGAACCAAGCACAAAATTTACACAAGATACCAGATATTACCTTGGAAACCCCAGTGTGGGAAAAACCAGCTAAGAGGGGGCTTTATTGTGGGCGTCCAAGAGAAATTACAGCAGCAGAAAAAATGGAATTTCTTACAGAAATTTCCAGCAACCTTTCTCACTCTTCAGTGAAAAACGGCCCAGCAAAACTGCTGTACGGCCCAGGTACATTGTGCCCAATACTTCCCAGCAAGTAAATCAAGTGTACGGCCTTATTACAACCTGTATGGCCTGTACTATTTCAGCCTAGTACGGCCTGCACAACAGCTGGTTGGTACGGCCTGTGTATGGCCTGGCTGGCTGAAGTATTTGGCCCAGTTTTGGCTTGCTGCTACCTGCAGAAAATGCCCAGAAACCGGCCTGTAGAATGTTGCTATCTTGGACCTGAGTTCAGCCTCCTTGGATGCCCAGAATGGTCCTGATTTGACCTCCATTGGCTGCTCCAAACTAGCTGAGAACGCGACCTCTGTCTCAACTGCTAGCACACTGCCTTATCTTGCCCAAGCGCCCCTCTTGCTCTCACTTGCTCAACCTCACAAATGAGAATATTGAGTGTCCTCTCACCCTCAGCCTCCTTTTATCTCCCTTAGCAGGCCCCATGTACCTTGAGATGTGTGCCCAACCTTGGGCTTTAATGGCTGAGATTGGGGCTGCTGGACCCCACTCTCTACTAGGTGGTGCACCCCCCTTTGGATAGGGTCCCACAGTCCACTAGCAGCCTCCATGAGGTGTGCGCTCTCTCGGGCTCCACATTCCACTCAAGTGTGAAATTTTTGCTGCAATCCTAAGTTAGACTTAGGCTGAGATACTAAGGCTGATCTGGGTCAATTTAAGTGTCCATCAGTATGCCTGGGACACATAGGCCTATGGTGAGACACCTCATGAGCTAAAAAACTAACATGGAATTGGATACAATGCTGTAGAGTTAACTAACCAGATGGGTTACACTTTGGGGTTTGTTGATAGAATATCTCATGTCCAATTGGTATTTGATACCAGTCTCAGGCTGTATTTGAACTTCCCCAACGTTTCAACCTCATATTTGGTAACTGTTTAGGCATTGTAAACTTTAGTGCCTTGTTTTTAACTGCAAAATTGTTGAGTTATAATCCAACTATTGACAAAAGTGGGTAGGCATCAATTATAGGAAAAACAGTAAAGGTCTGATTGCAGAAATCAAATTTAAAGGCAATTTTTTTATGTTTTAGAGAGCTTGTTTGCAGAAATATCATAACAAGATGAAAGAGTTACTTGCTCATGCAAAAATTGATGCATTGATTATACACTTTTCTGAAGAGATTTGCGGTCTTCCTTTCCTGCTACAAACAATATGTCCCTCATCTCAAATGTTTGTAAAGGCTTTTCTTTCACATTTGAATTTTACTAAGCAAACATGATTGCCTGATTCTGTGTTGTCTGGGGTAACATTCCATTTGTTTAGATTAGCAAGAACCATGTTAGGTTGAACATATATGGTTCCTTTTAGATTTAATTTATTTATTCTTCAACTGATACAGTAGAGAGTAGAGCAATTATTAATGTGGAACTAAATCCTTCATAGGGATATGCCACTGTAACATTAGCTTGTATTAATAGTTTGTAATACATCACATAGATAGCAACCACAATCCAGAGAGGGCCCACAAAGCATGACATTGATACTGCCAGTGATGTCAGTACCAGAGTGTGGGAGGATGCTGTCAAATAACCCTGGGGACTTGCACCCTAAAATCAGTGCCATAACAATGATAAAGATGGCGTCAAGGGTATGAAAAAGGGCTATGGATATCAAAAGATGCCGATCGAAATATGAGCAATTATGAATTTACCGAATTTAGGCATAAATTCACTCTTAAAGGTAAGAAAGATTAAAATTTCCGACAGTAAGCATCCATTTCTCTCACATTCATTTCAATAGGAAGAGGAAAGGTACGATTTGTAACAAGTCAAGATCATTTATTCTAAAGAACATTGGGTAAAGGAATGCCAGTGTCAGACCAGAGAGCCCTCCAAAACCTGAAGACCAGGTCAATAGAGATTCCAAGGGAACTCCTTCTACAGAGGGTGTGCAGGAACAAGTACAGCAAGTAATGTCCCAGCAAGAGTATGAAACAGGAAAAGATGAATGATTGGCTAGTCATCAATTAATAAAAATAGTTAAATGCTGCCTTCAAGAAAATGGGCAAATTAATCAACAGGACAATCAGTCTTCCTGAAACAAGAGGTACAAGTTGTACATTGACAAAACCATTTTAGTGACATAAATATCATAGCTATCCTAAACATTTTCTGAGTCCATAAAACCCAGTGCTCATATTGTAAATGAATGAACAAGAGCATAAACCAATAGAAGAAACAAAACCTGGGTTAAAGCAGCCTCTGATATATGCAGACATTGAAAAGTCTCATGAAATGTCAAGATTGACGAACATCCTTAGAAAATCCCATCACAGACCTAGCCCTAAGAAGCCAAGACCTCTTACATGTGGATTGGATCCTTAACCAAAATTCCAAATCGGGGCACTTCAAGGAACCCAATTCATTAGTCTTTTGACTGTAGAACGTCCTATTGCGACTAGACAGAGGCTTGTGAGATTAGAATCTAAGATAAGTTCCTCTCACAAGGGATCAACTCTAGTGGTTTTGTCCTTGGAAACTGTCTGTCCTATATTTGCACCTTGAAGATTGTATCTATACCTTGTTGAGAAATATAGCTTGGATAGGAACTTCCGTATAGGTTCAGTGTGAGCATGTGAGAAGTAGTTTGAGATATTTCTATTTTGGAAAAGTAGTTCTATTTTTGAAAAGTAATTCTATTTTGTAATTCATTTTAGTAAAAAAAAGTGAAAAGTCTTATATTTAGCTGTTGAGTCTAAAAAGTGTATTTCATGCATGCATGACTTAGACTAGGAGTAATTTCAAAAATAGATTAGGGTTTTGGTCTTAGCTAAAAATATAAAGATAGGTCAAGATAAAGAGTTCATACACCCGAACAGTTGAGCAGGTTGAGTGATCGAGAGAGATAGAAAGAGCAGGGATTCATGCAGAGGTGAATTTGGGGAGCAGGCAGTTTTGTACAGGTTGCTCTACCGTTGTACGGACAGATCCATACAATCGCACAGACAGATCTGTACCTCTGTATGGACAGGTTGTACAATAGAGTAGAGATGGCTGCAATGAGGTAGGTCTGATGGTAGGTGGTCTCAAAGGAGAGGAGACTAGCTAGAGTTCTTATGTTTGTTCTTGGTTTTGGATGGGCGGATGACACATAACCTATAGATAGCTTCGTCACAGGAGCTCAGGGAGAATAGGTCGTTCAGGTAGAGTAGATACAGCCGCAATATGAGGTATTCTAGTTAGGTTTCATAGGTCTTAGGATATGGCTGAATTAGTTCAGCTTCATGGTAATGACTACTTCTCTATGGCAACATCATAAATGAACATGACGTAAGCACTGGAACCAAGTAGAGTAGTTCGCTGGAGCTCTTAGAATGGAGACATCTTTTGAACTCGCACTACATAGAGGTAGAGTCCCGACACTACAGAGGTTAAGAAGCACAGCTCCGTAGAAGAGCGTGGTATTCTCCTATGGGGATTTGGATATTATTTGGAGAGGAGACTAGGCTAGGACTCCGATATGTGCTTTAAACCTATTTCTCACAGTAGTAGAGCTAGTGGAATTAGGTAGGGGGAGCCAAGTAGATATGCGAGCTCATATATAAGATGTCTCATCTATGCGAGTCCAAGTGGAAACGATTAGAAGAGCCCAACCAAGGTAAGTGTCTTTGTGCAAATCCCAGTCTCTGAGTATAGCCCAACAACAGATTCAAGTAGTTTAGCCCAACAAGCATACCTCCTATCTTTTTCAAAGAATGGAGACTAGAAAAGAGTTATTCTCTTTTTCAATGGCACATGCATGTTAACCCATGGAGAGCTCTGGAGACCCGGTTACAATAGAGCCAGTTAGAGACAACGACATCATATATTAACACTAGCATATATATAAAGCTCTTGGTTAGGCGGACCAGAGCTTTGGGGTTAAGTGAGGGGAGGACCGAGAGCTTAACTCCCAAGCATGAAGGGCGCGTACTAGGTCAAGGCCGGAATCATCATGAAAACTCTTGCGACCACTCAAGGGGAGCGACTTGGAGTGCCCATTGTGGTACCCTCCCTTCAGGCTTACATGCCAATGAGAAGTTTCGGTAATATTTTGCGTGTCTTGATGCTTGGCAATGACTTGGTCAAAGAAGAGTACTCTCCTTGATGGTGTACCAGGGGAGAGTGCCATAAGTTTCTTTGATCGAGCAGATGGGGATCTAATATCATCCAAATGTTAAAGTAGAAGACCCTATTGAAGGAAGCTTGATAAAGGAAGGCATGTGAGCCCAATTCTTTAGAAGGAAGATAATAAGGCAAGGTACTGGGTGAATGCTATACCAGAGCTTGGCTAGCAAGGTAAATGGGGTTCTAAAAAGAAATGATTGATTCTGAGTGTGTGAACTGTGCTTAGGGAAAATCAGTAAAAGATGAGGTAAAACAAAGATGAACTGCGAAAGGTAAGTGGTTTAAATTGCGCATACTTGATTCAAATAACAAATGGGTCGTAAATTGTGCCTAGGCCAAATCATGAGAATAAGAGAGGAAACCGAAGATAAACTGCAAAAGGTAAGTGGTTTAAACTGCACATACTCCATTCAAATAACAAATGGTAACAAATGGGTGGGTTGTAAATTGCGCCTAGGACAAATCATGAAAATAAAATAATAATAATTAATAATAGAGTAAAATGAAAATGAATTGCGCTAGGTAAGTGGGTGAAACAACACTAGAGAAGAATCATACGAGGCTCACCTGACAATAGGAGGGTGAGGAAAGGTTTTGCAGGGCTCACCTGACAATAGGAGGGTGAGGAAAGATTTTGTGGATAAATGCATATATAACACGATGAAATCTCCTGCCCATCTGAGAAACCCCTAACCCCTCAACAATAAACCTCTTGATTTTGTTTCACTCCCCCCAATCTCAATCTCTTCTTCCCTCCTCTCTACTTTGTTCACCCCCTCTAGCTCAACTTGGGGCGAGGTTGCCCTTCTCCAAGATGCCCTTGAGGCGAAGTGTCCAATCCCCTGCACGCATTCAATACACATTCACGCATTCCATTCAATCCGCCACTCCCAACTCCCCTAGTTCAGATAGATGACTTGTTTTCCATATAATATAAACTCCCCCTGTTGTTATAGAGCTGAATCCCCCGGTTCATAGACACGACTTGTTTTCTATATAAACTCCCCCGCTTGTGTTATAGAGCCCCTGGTCATATAGATAGACATGACTGGTTTTCCATCTAGGCCCCTCGGTAGTTATAGAGCCAACTCCCCGCTTACCTGCAACATTATGTTCAATATGTATTCCTCGGTCCGCATTCAGTCCCCTTGCCCAGACACGTATACCAGGAAGGTCCAGTACATGTCACCCAAGGCCCATGAAGTATTCAGTATGAATTACCCAGATTCAACAGTCCGCATTCCACATTCAATCCACATTAACACATTTCTATTCAATCCGCTTTCCCCAGGACACTTTCTATACGTTTTCTTTCTTCTTATGTTCAATCCGCACCTGCCATAGTAGGGGGGCACTACAACATACATAACAAAGAACACAACGCTTATGGGGGAGGCCGCTTCGCAAGCAAGGAACTGATGAGAGATATTAACTATTACTGCATTCAGTCACCCCGCACCGAACAAACTATTCACATGAGGCACCCTTAAACACCTATATCTCAGATGAACCCAAGGATGACAAACACCTACTGACGAATTCACTCTCTCACTTGATTGTAGCTATCTCCCATCATTCCCCGCTTTATCCCCCATTGGGGGGTCGCCCCAGACTAATGACCTCGACCTTAGATGAATGAAGGTGAAGGCAACTAGACTGGTATAGGCCACAAAGCAGCCTCCGATAGCAGATCGAGATGGAGCAGATTCAGGTGCATAAGCATTTAACCCCTATACTGATACAATGGAGCTTTAATTAGTCGATCTAGAACCCATTTCAGTGTACCAGGAGTCCCCAACATCTGAGTCAGTAGCATCAAGAACAACTAGAGAGGCAGTAGTCGGAGCATAGCTGATTTTATTTCGAGAATACTCATCAACAGTGAAGGTAAAGGCAAAGCCAAAGCCTATAATTCTAGGAGCATATCCATGACCAATGCTATAATCACCAACATTTGTATTTGTCAGAGCATAAGTAGCATCATGAAAGCCAGTTGGTCTGGAATCAGTTATAGATTCATATCCACCCGTTTATGATTCATTTCCATCCATAGAGGAAGGAGCGATGTTTTCATCAGCAGTTGCATTTGACCAGGATACCCATCATCAGTAGCAGAGATAGTTCCAGGGCTAGCAACATCGGTGTATATAAAATATCCACTTAGACCTATCATTTATCGCTTATAATTAAAAGAAAGGGTGAGCATCGATAACAACCGATCTGGGCTATTTTATTGAAGCCCAACCTGAATCTCTCAATTTACAAGTGAGCATACGTAGAGATTGAGGAGGAAGGATCTATATACGAAGGACGAAGAGAAATAATCTACCGACTAGAGTTGTTTGTGTGAGTTGTTCCCCTTATTATTATTTGGGTGATACGGAAATGGAGGGGAAGGACCAATAAACAGGGCTATTTTCGAGGGATAAAGGAGTCCACCGTGGGTTTCCATTTGATATCCATCTGGAAGCATAAAGTGCTGCCTCTCACGTACGATATTGATCATTCCCCTACTCTAATAAAGTCCCAACCCACCCTATTATTAATCGGGCCTTCTTATTCTTCTTTCATCTCTAGTTTTCCGGTTCATTCTTCAACTGGTTCAACTGCGTTTGTAATTCATATAGGCAAGGCTTACATGCATAAAATGGACGGGTGTATTCGTGAACTATTTGCAGAAAGCTACATTCATTTGTCCAATGAAGCTGACAAATCGATTCCATAAATAATCTATAGAGAGGTTGCCATTGAATTCAAGATCACGTTCCCACCTTTTCTATGTAAGAAGAGGGACCGCCCTTACCTAGAACTACAAATAACAATAGGGGCAGGGGCATATGAAGTTCTGGAGCCTATAGATCCAAATCTCTTATCTCGCGCGGATAAAGACCCAGATTCATTCATTGGATATCTAGGTCCAAGGCTACTGACAGAGGCAGAGGTATTGGGTGGTTTATATAAGCGATTTTACAACATTGCTCGTTGTTCCTTCCCTTTATGAAATGGATAACCTAGGTATGGCGCAAAGACAAAGGAGCCAAGATGGTAAAAGCACATGTTGATTGAATCTCACAAGCATCCTCACCACCTCGCTCAACGTGCCCTTATATTCTCCCGTACACTCTGTATAGTCCCTCGTACGGTCTGTATAGTCAATCCGTACAACAATACAGCAGGCCATTCTCTCTCAACTGGCCGTACCGCTTAGTTCATGGTGATTTTGTAACTGTGCAGCTGTTGTTTGTTGGCAACTTGCTGAGGTTTCCTTGTAAGTTTTTCGAAGGAATGAAAAATTGATTTTGAAGGAGTAATTACCTATGTATGTGCGAATTTGATTTTATGTTTTCGCTATTTAATTTCCAGTTATTGTGTGATTGATGCTATGGTATGAAATTTAATTACAACATTAACTAAATTCAACAATGTACATGTTTAATTCAGATCATAAGGACTTTAGTCACCTAGGCTTGGAATTTCTACATGGTTTCCAGAGCTATTTCTTTGATCGAGATTCTCAAGGATTTGCAACAGTAAATCAATTGTAGGGAAGAAGGACCAAGCTAGCTTTGGGAGTGTGTAGTAGATCTCAGAGATGGCATAAGCTAGCCTCAGGTTTGAGGACAGATTGGATGGTGTCTCAAATTTCTTATCATGGAAGGTGAGGGTTACACTCTTACTAGAAGAGAATGATCTCTTGGATATTATCAAGGACGTTGTGATTTCGCCTATAGATTCACATAACAGTTGGCAACTCTCAACAAGAGGGAACTGAAGGCCAAGTGGATGATCTTAGATGCTAGAAAGGATCATCTGATCCCTCGTAGATATGGGAAGAAGATAATGAAGGAGACATTTGATGCAATAATTAGTCTCTATCAGAGTGAGAATGTGAACAAGAAGGTGATTTTGCGGAATAAACTTAGATCCATAGAGATGACCAGATCAGAGATAGTCACCAGTGACCTTATGAGGTTCACACTGCTTCATGATTAGGTTGCTGCAGTTGGGGAGAAGGTTGCAGATGTAGAGCTAGTGAACATGGCACTGAATGGATTCTCAACTTCATGGGAACCATTTGTCAAAGGTATCTGCACTCGGGAGAACCTTTCTAACTTTGAGAGGCATTGGTATGACTCTATCCAGGAGGAGACTCAGATGGAGTCAAAGGCCAACAAAAATGGTGGCAATGAAAACCTAGCTCTATTAGGTCAATCAAATAAGCGTAGAGGTAAAGGACCTAGCAAGGGTAAGGGAAAGAGTGAGGAGTCAACCTCACAACCAGGAAAGAAGGACCTGAGTAAAATCAAGTGCTTCATTTGTCATAAGCACGGTCATTATGCATCATAATGTCTAGAGAAGAAGGGGGGTAAAGGGAAGCAACAATAGAAGCAGGTAGCAACCTCTGCAGAAACTCGAATGAATGAGTTTGCTGTCAAGTTCGAGAAGGATTTTTTGTTGGTATTTTTCCTTTCTACTAGCACGTTTCCCAGGAATGTGTGGTATGTGGTCAGTGGGGCATCTCAACATATGACATTAGGTCGACAATTGTTTTCTAGTCTGAAGAAGTAGGAATCGGGAGTACAGGTTGAGCTTGGTGATGATGCCAAGTACCCAATAGCAAGAGTTGGCACTATTCCCTTCCAGCTCGAGTCACATAATTCTTTAGATTTTGATGATGTCTTTTTTGTAACAGGTCTTGGGAAGAACTTGCTTTTCGTTTCGATTATGGAAGATAAGGGCTTTGCAGTGAAGTTCAAGAACCAACAAATCCTCATCAGATCAAAAGAATCTAGCACAAATACAACTCAGGTAATAGGGGTTAGACAAGGTAATTTAAATAAGTTGCAGGGCGAACTTGTTCGAGCCTTGGTGCATAACAGTGACATCTTATGTGAGTTGTCACACAAGAGGATGGGGCACCTGCATCACGGGGCGTTGTCTATTTTGAGGGAGATAGTCAGAGGTCTTCCAGAGTTTAGTATTGAGCAACATGATGTATGCTAAGGGTGCATGCTTGGAAAGCATGTCAAGGTTGCTTTCCCAAGCAACGAGCATAGGTCTAAGCGGATTTTGGACCTAGTATGTTCAGATGTTTATGGATTGATGTTAGTAGCGTCAATAACATGAAGCATGCATTATGTTTCCTTTATTGATGATTTCTCTTGCAAGACTTGGGTCTACTTCTTAAAGATCAAGGATGAGGTCTTTAGCAGGTTTTAGGAGCTCAAATCTCTAGTTGAAAACCAGATAGGGAAGAAGATCAAAGTCTTGAGATTGGACTATGGTGGAAAGTATGCCTTCAAGGAGTTCGTGGGTATTTTCAAGGAGGCAAGAATCAAGAGGGTATTGACTGTTTTGTACAACCCACAATAGAATGGGGTTGCAGTGTGGAAGAATCAATACATCATAGGGGATGCTAAGGCCATGATACATGATCAAGACTTGCCGATGCTTCTTTGGGAAGAGGCATGCAACACAACATTCTACATTTAGAACCAGTGTCCTCACAAGATCTTGGAGGACAAGATGCCAGAGGAGGCATTCACTGGTGTGAAGCTAGAGGTGAGTCATTTTCACATCTTTTGTTGTCTAGTTTATATTGATGTACTGGTAGGGAAGAGGACCTAGTTGGAGCTCTCCAATAGGAAGGGTTTATTTGTGGGTTAGAGTGAAACTTCAAAGGCTTATAGGGTCTATATTCTAAAGTAGAGGAAGACAATAATAATTATGGATGTAAATATTGAGGAAGATTTTGCATCCAGGAAGTCTCATGAGCCCATTCTAGTGACATATGATGAGGAGTAGGAAGCTTTGAAGGTTGAGCCTGGGTCAACAATGATTTCTAGAGAAATACAATGGCCTTTAGTTGTAGAGGGGGAGATAGTAGCCCCTTCCACTTATGTTAGGTGGTCGATGGTTCACCCAGACATTGAGGGATGCTTAGGAGCATGTTGAGACACCTAAGATCACTTTTAGAGAGAATGGACCTTTGAAGAAGTTTCCAAACTACATGGCGTTGATAAACAACATTATAGATTCCAATCCTTTTAGCTTTCAGGAGGGAACATACTAGTAGGTATGGCAGGATGCCAAGGTGGAGGAGTACACCTCCAACATGAAGACTCATGTTTGGGATATAGTGCCAAGATTAGAGGGGAAGTCACTTGTGAGTTCCAGGTGACTCTACAAGATCAAGCATGCTGCAGATGGCAGTATTAAGAAGTTCAAAACAAGGTTTGTGGTGAGAGGGTTCTCCCAAAGAGAGGGTTCTCCCAAAGAGAGGGAGTGGACTGTGAGGAGACATTTGTTCGAGTCACCAGGTGCACTTCTATTAGAGTAGTTATGACCTTGGTTTCATTTATGGGATGGAGGATACATAAGATGGATGTGAAGACAACTTTCCTTAATGGGATCATTGAGGAAGAAGCATGAGTAGTCTCAGAGCTTTGAGGTAAATGGGAAGGAATCCAATGTGTGTAGGCCTAAGAAATCCTTGTATGGACTCAAGCATGTGCTGAGAGCATGGTATATCAGGATTGATGGATATTACAGAGTATGAGCTTCACTAAAAGCGAAGCAGATTCTAGCTTATATTACATATTTGTTGACATTGTTCTGCTCATTTTGGTCCTGTATGTAGATGAATTGTTTCTAACAAGTGTAGAGAAGTTCATTGTAGGGTGCAAAGAAGACATGGAAACTAAGTTTGAGATGAAGGACATCGACATGATGCATTACTTCTTGGGATTGGAGGTTTGGCAGAGACTGGGGTAGATTTTCCTTGGGCAAGGTAAGTATGTAGTTGAGATCTTGAAGAAATTTCGGATGGAGGGCTACAAACCTATGGCCTCATCCATGATCACTAATTTGAAGAAGTTGACAACTTCTGATTCAGATTTGGTGGATCCCACAATGTACAGGAAGTTAATAGGTTCTTTGATGTGTTTGGTCAACACTAGGCTGGATATATGTTTTGCAATGAACACCTTGAGTCAATTCATGGTGAAGCCAAGGCATGAGCATTGGGTAGCAGCAAAACATGTGCTCAGATATTTGAGGGGCATAGTGGAATATGGAGTGAGATATGTTGGAGATGGTGAAGTGAAGATGTAAGAGTATTCAGAGACTTAGATTAGGCAGCCAGTGCAACAAACAAAATGAGCACCTCAGGGTGTTGCTTTAGCCTGGGATCAACGATGATATCTTAGTTTAGTAGGAAGAAGTTTTTTGTTGTATTTAGCTTAGTAGAGGCAAAGTATGTGGTATCTAGTACTGCTAGTTGTGAGTCCATTTGGATTTGCAAATTATTTGCAGGATTGTTTGATCAGGAGTTGGATCCCATAGTCATTTACTGTAATAATCAGAGTTGTATCAATCTCTATGAGAATCCAATGTTTCATGACAGGTCCAAGCATTTGGAGATCATATATCACTTCACACGAGACGAGGTTTAGAAGGGAGTAGTGAAGCTCCAATATATTCCCACAAATCAATAGGTAGTTAATATTCTGACCAAGCCCTTGGCAAAATGGAAGTTTGAAGCATTTAGAGACAGACTTGGATTGGTGTAGAATTCCTTCCTTGCTAAGAGGGAGTGTTGATAAATATATCACAGACAAGAACTTTTGTGTAGGCTCAGTGTCAACGTGCAAGTAGCTTGAGATATTTCTATTTTCGAAAAGTAATTCTATTTTGTAAAAAAAGTGAGAAGTGTTATATTTAGCTGTTGAGTCTAAAGAGTGTATTTCATGCGTGTGCATGACTTAGACTAGGAGTAATCTTAAAAATAGATTAGGGTTTTGGTCTTAGCTAAAAGTATAAAGACAGGTCAAGATAGAGAGTTCATATACACAAACAATTTAGTGGAGAGAGAGAGAGAGAGAGAGAGAGAGAGAGAGAGAGAGAGAGAGGGGAATCCGGGCAGCAGGCAGTTTCGTATAGGTTGCTGTACAATTTCGTATAGTTGCACAAACAGTTCCCCATGGACGTTAGTACAATATCCCATACAGTCCATACAACTAGGCCATACAATGGGCCATACTCTCTCAGCAGGCCATACCGCTCAGTTTAGGGTGATTTTGTAACCATGCAATTGCGATTTTTTGGCATCTTGTGGAGGTTTCCTTGTAAGTTTTTTGAAGGAATGAAAAACTGATTTTGAAGGAATAATTACTTGTGTTTGTGTTTTCTCTATTTAATTTCCAGCTATTGTGTGATTGATGCTATGGTTGCAAAATTTAACCTCAGCACTAATTAAATTCAGCAATTTACATGTTTAATTGAGATCATAAGGACTTTAATCACCTAGGCTTTGAATTTCTACCCACCTAATATGAGACAAGAAATGGCGGTGCGAACAACCTGTCCACTCGAAATCTCAAAATATGGTATATAAAAAAATGTTTTTGATCCAATCCTAGATGTTGACTGTAACTTTCATGGTCATCAACTATCTATCTTTGGGATTGATTGAATTTTTTTGTCTGCAGTTAGGTGAGTGTTCATCGGAGATTACTATCAAACAGAATCTGTGTATACTTCTAGGTAAGAGGCCCAGTTTGTTTCTTGATTCTAGAACCAAATTGGGGCGAGAGAACTATTAGAGATGGACCTTGGCAGAATTATGATCAAACAAGAAGAAATGAAATCAATAAATCGCTTTACAGATTGTATAGAATCTAAACTGAACCATTCAATCTACATACCAAGAGACATCTGTCTCCAGAATTGTCAAGTGCCACTATGTCAGATCAATTCCCTGTTTATCTAAGGATTAACATCAGGGGTTCTACTACAACTTCTAGGTCAATTTACAAGCACAAAACCTCCCAACTAGAGATCTAAGCCTATAGGAAGGGCATTGAAAAAGTTGTGAATTGAAAAACATGACTGAAAGGACTCTAAGCATAGGATAATGTCCTGGGAGAAAGCAATAGATGTTTGGAAATAAATATTCTCCATAAGGAGAAGATTTAAGAAAGCGAGAGCTCACGAAAAATTGACAATATAACTGTGATCTTTAATTATGACGAAGAGTTATCCAAAGATAGAGGCCTCAAAATCGGGTTTTGATTCCAATAGAACAAGTAATCTGACAATAAACAAGGTATTTTCATAAAAAACATGAACTTGAAACATAAGCTGGCAAAATTGAGAGCCTTTGACCTTGCAAATGGGGAATCTGCAATCTCTCAAGAAGAGATTAAAGTTGCCTCAGTGATTTTTTATGCCTAGTTTCTTGGAGACACAGTGAAGTAATCTACAAGGCAACGAGGGAATACTTGGGCTGTGTGCCTAGAACGTGTCAATATTGGCTGAGACATTGGGCAAGCTTCTAACTAGAGAACTGCATATAGCCAACTTAAGATGGCAAATGACAAAGCCCTTGACTGTTATGGACTTTAAAGATGAGCTCCTCGACAGAAATTTCTAGTAAGACCATGGATCAATCTAATGAGGGGTGATGTGCAATAAAGCATGCAAAGGATATCAATACCACCTCCTTATTTTTCAGATAACATCCAGGAGAAAGAGGGATGGGCCATGAACTATTTTTTTGAAAAATTAACTGCAAAAGGGCCAAGATGATTTAGAGTTGAATTTACATTCAAATGTTTTTCAATATAATGTTAGTTTTGGTGCCAAAATTGCTAATATGATGGCGTTTCTTTTTACCATGTCAAATGATAGATGTTTGAAAAACAAATATCCTTCATTTGAATATTTTAAGAAAGAGAGAGCTCATGAAGATGTCATAATATAACCTTCACCTTCAACTATGAAGAAGAGTTATCCAAAGATAGAGGCCTCGAAATCTGGTTTTGATTTCAATAGATCAAGTAATGTGACAATAAACAATGTATTTTTTAATCAAAACCATCAACAAAAAACTTATGTTGGCAAAATTGAGAGTCTTTGATCTTGCAAAGGGGGAGCCGGTCGTCTCTCAAAAGAGATTAAGTAGCCTTGGTGAATCCCTATGCATAGATTCCCAGAGACATAGCTTGTGAAGTAATCTACAATGCAACAAGGGAATGCTTGGGCTTTGTGCCTAAGAATGTGTCACAATAGTGGCTTAGACATTGGACAGGCTTCTAACTAGAAAACTGTGAATAGCCTACTTAAGATGGTAAATGATAAAGCCCTTCACTATCGTGTACTCTCAAGATGAGCCCCTTCACAAATATTTAATAAGCTCACGAACCAATCTAATGAGGGGTGATGTCCAATGTAGCACGCAAAGGATATCGTCAACGACCTCATTTTTCAGAAACTTCCAGGAGAAATAGGGATGGGCCATAAACTATTTTTGGTAAAAATTAACTGCAAAAGGGCCAAGATGAATTAGAGTTGAATTTATTACTTCACACGATTTTCAGGCGATCATGTTAATTTTGGTTCTAAAATGTGTAATATGTTTGCCACTCTTTTTATCATGTCAAAGATAAGATTTTAGTCAAAGGAAAATCATTGAGAGAAAAAGATCAGTTGAAGAAGGATGCTTCCCTCTAGCACCACTCCTACTTGTGCTAATCGTGAGTGATTTTGGTTATTGAAAAAACCTAGGGAGAATTTTCAGAAAGAGACAAATCTAGGGACACCCGATTCTTTGAAATGCATTTCGTTGATGATTCAACTATAATTCTAGTCTTATATTAACAAAATGTGAACGACACCAGACAATGCATGGAGAAATTCTTCTTAGCTTATATCAACAAAATTGTTTTAGATGTATGATATATGAAAACCCAATTAGTTGACCGATGAGAGTAAATTAAGCTTGGGGATATTTTTAGATACTTGGGAAATCGATGCTATGATGCTTAATTGTGGTGCCATGACCAAGGTAATGTAGATTGTCAAGTAGAATGGAAGGTCCGAGACTTGTCTTTTTAGGAACATTCAAAGTTCATACAAGTTATGAAGATCATGTACAGTGCGTCTAATCTAAGACTCGTCTTTGCAGAAACAATTCAAAGTTCATGCAAATTGTCAAGCTTGTGTGATTCCAATTCCTTGCATAAACATATACTGTTCAACACAGTGGGATTCTATTGTTCAGTGAAATGTATTAGTTAATATTAAGATGTTTTTCTTTGATCATGGAAAACAAAGCCAAAGAATTATCTCTACTAGAGTTGCCGATGTAAAAAAAGGGTGAAATAGGAACATGCATTCTTATCGTTTTTCAAAGACATCATTAAGAGCAGAATTGGTGGCTATAGCCATAAAAGGTTGAAGTCCTTGTGAGGTATCAAATTGGTATTTTTCTTGTAAGTTGAGTTATTTTTAGGAACGGTCACATCGTTTCACTTCCAATTGAAAGTCAGTCTCAATAGCTTTCAAATCCATGCAGCTAGAAAAATTTAACTTCTAAAAGTGACAAAGAAATAGAATTTAAAGCAGCCTCCATGTTAAAGGTAAGCATGCTTGAACCTAAGGCATAGATAAAGGTTTAAGAAAAATCCAGTTTACAACATTTAAGAATGACGATAAGGGAATATACTTAGTTTTGAGAGTTTGGGACACCAAGACTTTTCCCCTGTTTTTGTTTTTTAAGTGCTTCAAAAAATATGCCTCAAGGTGCTGAATTGCAAAGAATGGATCCATAACCTTAGAAGTCAGGGTTGTGGAGATCTATTCTACTAAATTTTCGTAGGACTTATCCTTGGTTTTTTACTTTTAAATGCATGCAAGTTGGGTGGGGTAGAGTACAACAAGGATGAAACCTTGGCAAGCCATTGGACATTGGGTTTACTTCACTATGCAACCAATGATCCGTTGGCAAGACACAAAGGCTTTCACTATAAACCTTTCTAAATAGAATTATGCTTTAAATTTAAAATGACAAACTTGTATAATATTAAAAAATCCAAATTTGCATGCCATAAAAGCTAATTGCCAAATCATTGTCATTGAATTATTGATGAAAGGATTGGCAATAGAGCTAAATAGCATTTCAAAACAATGAATATATCTAAGCTTAAGGGTGTTGTATCCAATCTTTCGTGAAGATATTGAATTAGAAGTAGAACAAGGAGGACTAGAAATGAAACAAGATTCAAGCCATACATTTTGGAAATCTCTCCTTCAATTTTTTTTTTAAATGGTGTCATCCAATCTAAGTACACACATGCAGGAAAAAACACACCTAAAAGTGCAATAGACCTGAATAACCTTTAAGAAGAGTGTATATTTCTAAACATAAGGAAGTTGTCACTAGTCTTTATAGCTGAAAAATTAAATTAGAAGTAGAACAAGGACTAGAAATAGAACGAGTATTGGGCCACACATTTTGGAAGTTTCTTATTCATAAGAATTTGATAAATTTAAGGGTTTTAGGGCGAGGTCAATCCTTCATAGCTTTAATTTTCTTAGGATCCACTTGTACACCATCCTTGCTGACAAAGGCTCCAAAAGCACAAAGGCTCCAAAAGCACATTTAGATTGTTTGAGAAAAAAATTGTGCCTAGAGAATGCTGAAATAATGTAACTGCAAAGAGTATTCTTATTATTATTGTTATATTATTCATAGGATCAATCCCCATTGTGGATTGATCATGTCAGTTATTGTATGAGGACCAAATCCCCTTTTGCAGATTGGTCAACAGACAATTGTAATAGGCAAAATAAGAAGTCGGCCCCAGTAGTTATTATTGAGACCTAGAAATATAATAAAGGTGGGTTTACCCACCCAGAGTGAGAAGTCGGCCTTGCCAATGAAGACACTTTACACGTGCTAGACTTGTATATATAGAGAGGCTAGCGCCTTACTTTGACACATAACACACTTGCTCATTCTAAGAGACAAGTTGCAACTTACCAGTTGGAGAGAGGGAGAAGAGTGGCGCATCTTTTGGAGAGGACTTTTTGTATTGGTTTGAGTTATCTCTTGACATTGTATTGGCAATTTATGATAATGAAGCTTTTGCTGGGTTTTCTTCCCCTAGAGGGTTTCCCAGGATAAATGCTGTGTCTCTTGTGAATGTGTATTTCTTAGTGATCTTGTTTTTATGTTGCTCTTATCTATTGAAATGCAAAGAACTATAATAATGGCATAAAACATTAACATGGTATCAGAGCCAACCTGAAGGAAACATATTTTGCGAGAGAAAAACGTCACTGTTGCAGTACTTGCAAATTAGGGTTTTTCAAAAGTGAAGCTTTTTAGCTCCAAAACCACCTAGAAAGTTGCGCCCTCCCCCAAGGATCATTTTGGCACCTTGAGCGCACCTTTTCAGTGGCTGGATCTCCCGGAAAGTGAAACCCTAGTTTCACAAAATTACCAGAAGTACCAGAAAACCAGTACCAGAAGTACCAGAGTACCAGAAGTACCAGAAGCACTAGTCCAGAAATCCGTAAATCAGATTTGAAGGGGAAAAAATGGGATTTTCTCAGATCCAAGTACACCAGACTACTCGCCTCAGCCAAGCGCACCTCCTGGTAAGGTCAAAATTTGATTTTAAGCATTTTCATTTTTGGTCATTTTTCATAGCCTCAAGTACAAGATGTCTGCAAGCACAAAGCTTGTTGAGAAACCAGAAGGCATAGATAACTTCCGTGCCTGGAAGTATAGGATCGGTATGATCCTTGCTAGCAAGATTCATCAAAGAAGAAGCACTGGAACTTGAAGATGCCGTAGAGAAAGCAAAGCATCAGAAGGACTCAATCAGGGCTCAAAGAATCATTGCAGATTCAATCAAAGACCACATGATCCCGTATGTATCATCCAAGAAAACTCCGAAAGAGATGTTTGACTCTGTAAGCAAACTATACGAAGGAAAGAACATCAACCGAAAGATGAACCTAAGATCTCAATTGAAGAATACCAAGATGCAGAAAGGAGAAATGATTCAAGAATATTTCTCCCGAATCTTAGAAATTAAAGAACAATTAAAAGCGATTGGAGACACCATAGATGAAGACGAATTCGTAATGACGGCCCTAAATGGTCTCACAAGACCTTGGGATGCTTTCATCCAGACGATATGTCCCAGAAAGGAGAAACTACAGTTTGAGAGCNGATCAAGCCCTAGCTACTCATACAAAAGGAGGAAGGAAGAAACCCTACTTCAAGAGGGAAACTCATAGAGAGCCTCAACCATCAAGCAAATTCAACAACAAAGAATCTCATCCAAGAAGTTTTCAGAAGAAAGGACAACGCAAGGGAAGAGATCTCTCATCCATACAATGCTATCATTGTGATAAGATGGGACACAAGACGAATTCTTGTCCAGTCAGAAGAGAAGAATACAAGAGGAAACACAAGAGGCAACATGCCCACATAGTCGAAGATGAAGAATCACCTATGAAGATGATTAAGGACCATGTCTTGATCTCGGCCCTCTCAGGATCTGTATCATCTGGAGAGGACACATGGCTCATTGATAGCGGTGCATCAAAACACATGACGGGTAAGAAAAGTACTCTCTCTTGTATTTTGGAAAAGAAGTTTTCTCAGAAAGTGACACTTGGAGATGATTACCAATATCCCATCAAGGGAGTGGGAGAATCAAACTACAAGCTAGACTAAAAAAACTCAATAACAATGAAGGACGTACTCTATTTACCAGGCTTGAAGAAGAACTTACTTTCCATATCAACTTTAGATAAGAAAGGCTATAGAGTTGCCTTCATAGATGGAGAAGTTCTTATGTGGGCTAAGGGAGAAACCATAAATGAAGCAATCGTCATCGGAAATGAAGAAAATGGCTTATATAAGTTGAAGAGTCACCCAGAAACTGCCATGACCCATGCCATCGAAAGCTCATGCGAACTTTGGCATAGAAGATTAGCCCACATCAACTACAAGGCACTACCATACATATGCAAAGTTGTCACAGGTTTACCAGAACTCAAGGTCGATCAAGAAGGCATATGCAATGGATGTGCGCAAGGGAAGAATATCAAGAACCCTTTTCCAAAAAGGGACACCAAAGCGGAAGGAGTATTGGAACTCATTCACTCAGAGGTGTGTGGCCCAATGCCATCATCCTCCATTAACGGGTATGTATACTATGTATCATTCATTGATGACTATTCTCGCAAGACCTGGATATATTTCTTGAAATCTAAAGATGAAGTATTCAATAAATTCAAGGAATTCAAAGCCTTGATAGAGAATCTTTCTGAAAGAAAGATTAAGATACTCAGGTCAGATAATGGAGGAGAATATACCTCAAAAGAGTTAGTGAACTTCTGCAGAGATGTTGGGATCAAGAGGGAACTCACTACTCCCTATAATCCTCAACAAAACGATGTAGCTGAAAGGAAGAACAAAACAATTATGGAAGCTGTAAAGACCATGATTCACGATCAAGATCTTCCTATGTGCTTATGGGTAGAAGCAGCAATGACAACTGTTTATGTGCAGAACCGATTATTCCATAGCGCACTTGGGTTCAAGACCCCGGAAGAGATGTTCACCGGAAAGAAGCCAAAGGTAAGCCATCTCAAAATATTTGGCTGTCCAGTGTTTATTCATATACCAAAAGAGAAAAGAAACAAGCTGGAACCCTCCGGAAAGAAGGGAATATTTGTGGGATATTGTGAGGTCTCCAAGGCCTTCAAAATCTACATACCTGGTCACCGCCACATTGAAATCAGCAGGGACATGACCTTTGATGAAGAAGCAACACTTAAGAAATCAAGAAGATGCTAGCTTGAAGAAGTATATGAAGAGGAACCTATAAATCCCAGGATTGCAGAATCCATGAGGGAAGTTCCCAGAGCTGCAGAATCAGTAAGGGAAGTCGTAACTTCCCCTGATGAGGAGACTCCTGAAGACCACGATATAACAGAAGTTCAAGAACCTCCTCAAATGACCTCCCATAAAAGAAAGCCTGCTTGGGCAAGAGAGCTCATTCAAGATGGAGAGAAGTATGTTGTTCTAGAAGGAACCTCGAGACAGGTGAAAAGACCAAAGCCATTCTCCAGTGACATGGTTTTGATGTGTAATCTACTAGATGAAGAGCCTACCCGCTTTGAAGAAGCCATTCAAAAGAAGGAATGGGCAGATGCCATGACAGAGGAATACCAATCCATAATAAAGAATGATGTATGGAAAATAGTTCCCAGACCAAAAAGTAAGGATGTGGTATCATCAAAATGGCTCTTCAGAATAAAACATGCTGCTGATGGAAGTATTGAGAAATATAAAGCAAGATTTGTCGCTCGTGGCTTTTCCTAGAAAGAAGGCATTGACTATGAAGAGACATTCGCTCCTGTAGCCAGATACACTTCAATTAGAACCATCATAGCTCTTGCAGCTAAGATGAAATGGACGCTGCACCAGATGGACGTGAAGACAACTTTCCTGAATGGTGTTATCGAAGAGGAAGTGTATATAGAGCAACCCCAAGGATTTGAGGTTGAAAACAGGAAGTCTAATGTCTGCAGATTGAAGAAAGCCTTATATGGATTGAAACAAGCCCCTAGAGCTTGGTATGGCCGTATAGACAGTTTCTTGACGAGCTTAGGCTTTACCAAGAGTAAAACAGACTCAAATCTCTACTTCAAAATTATGGATAATGAACCAGTAATCTTACTATTGTATGTGGATAACTTATTCTTAACTGGAGAAGAAAGCTCATCACTGAATGTAAAAAGAGATCTGCTGCAGAATTTGAAATGAAAGACCTTGGCCTAATGCATTACTTCTTAGGCCTTGAGGCATGGTAGAGTCCAGAAAGGATCTTCCTTAACCAAGGGAAGTACACAGTCGAAATCCTGAAGAGATTTGACATGCTGGAATGCAAACCCATGAATACACCCATGGAAGCGAAGCTGAAGCTGCTGGTCGATACTTCGTCAGATTTGATTGATGCCACACTGTACAGACAGATTATTGGATCACTGATGTACCTGACGAACACCAGACCAGACATCTGTTTTGCAGTGAACACCTTGAGTCAGTTTCTGGTAGAACCTAGATGTGTTCACCTAGTGGCTGCAAAACATGTGATGAGGTACCTTAAAGGTACAATAGATTATGGTCTCAGCTATGATGGAGATCATAACTTTACATTGAGTGGATACACTGATGCAGATCGGGTAGGAAGCGTTGCTGACAGAAAAAACACTTCCGGATGCTGTTTTAGTTTGGGATCAGCCATGATCTCATGGCAGAGTAGGAAGCAATCTAGTATTGCTCTCAGCACAGCGGAAGCAGAGTACATTGCCGAATGTTCTGCTCGCTGCGAAGCTATATGGCTTCGAAAGTTGCTGACCGATTTATTTGACCTAGAAATGGAAGCAACCTCGATCCTATGTGACAACCAGAGCTGCATAAAAATGACAGAGAATCCTGTATTCCATGACAGGTCGAAGCACATAGAGATTCACTATCATTACATTCGTGACATGGTACAAAGAGGAGCCTTGAAGCTCTTATATGCCAGCACGGATGAACAGGTTGCTGATGTGTTGACCAAACCTCTATCTCATGTAAAGTTTGAACACTTTCGAGATAAGCTTGGTATAGTCCGAAAGGGCCCTCCCTGAAAGGGGGAGTGTGTGATTCCTTGCTTCTGACCTAGTTGTTAGACGTAAAGCAAGATGATTCCTTGCTTCTGACCTCGCTGTTATACGTAAAGCAAGATGATGTGTGATTCCTTGCTTCTGACCTAGTTGTTAGACATAAAGCAAGATGATTCCTTGTTTCTGACCTTGTTGTTAGACGTAAAGCAAGATGATGATGTGTTCCTTGCTTCTGACCTAGTTGTTAGATGTAAAGCAAGATGATTCCTTGCTTCTGACCTCGCTGTTAGACGTAAAGCAAGATGATGATGTGTTCCTTGCTTCTGACCTAGTTGTTAGACGTAAAGCAAGATGATTCCTTGCTTCTGACCTCGCTGTTGGACGTAAAGCAAGATGATGATGTGTTCCTTGCTTCTGACCTAGTTGTTAGACGTAAAGCAAGATGTGTCTGACACTGAGCTACCAGCTTATTAGCTGTGACATTGAGCTAGTGTAGTACTGTGATGTGCCAACCTAGTGCTGTGATGAGGTATCATTTTTTACCGATACATATTGATGCAGATGATGATGGCATTCTTTCGAGAATGAAGATGCTGCCGATGAAGAAAACTTCCGATGACTCGTAAATATGCCAGCCAATGTTCCAAGATGATATTGACGATACTGTCCTCCTGATGCCACTGATGATGCAGACCTCTCTCCCCTGATGTTGTTGAAGAATACCCTTCTTGTTAAGGGGGAGTGTTGAAATAATGTAACTACAAAGAGTATTCTTATTATTATTGTTATATTATTCATAGGATCAATCCCCATTGTGGATTGATCATGTCAGTTATTGTATTAGGACCAAATCCCCTTTCGCGGATTGGTCAACAGACAATTGTAATAGGCAGAATAAGAAGTCGACCCCAACAGTTATTATTGAGACCTAGAAATATAATAAAGGTGGGTTAACCCACCCAGAGTGAGAAGTCGGCCCTGCCAGTGAAGACACTTCACACGTGCCAGACTTGTATATATAGAGAGGCTAGCGCCTCACTTTGACACACAATACACTTGCTCATTTCTAAGAGGCAAGTTGCGACTTACCAGTTGGAGAGAGGGAGAAGAGTGGTGCATCTTTTGGAGAGGACTTTCTGTATTGGTTTGAGTTATCTCTTGACATTGTATTGGCAATTTATGATAAGGAAGTTTTTGCTAGGTTTTCTTCCCCTAGAGGGTTTCCCAGGATAAATGTTGTGTCTCTTGTGAATGTGTATTTCTTAGTGATCTTGTTCTTATGTTGCTCTTATCTATTGAAATGCAAAGAACTATAATAATGGCATAAAACATTAATGGAGAATAGATGGAGAACTTGATCCACATGGGCAATATGGGTGTGTGAAGTTTTACTATAGATGAGAATATCATCAAAGGAAACTAAGATAAAATGACAGA
Source organism: Picea mariana (assembly GCA_032191745.1). Lineage (NCBI taxonomy): Eukaryota > Viridiplantae > Streptophyta > Pinopsida > Pinales > Pinaceae > Picea > Picea mariana. The sequence goes on from JASDQU010100561.1 coordinate 369,011, forward strand.
AGACATGATTAATGAGACTTTGAAAAGTGAAAGGGGCATTACACAGGCCAAAGGGCATCGCCAAGAACTCATAGTGGCCCTCATGAGTTCTAAAGACAATCTTGGGAATGTCTCCCTCTTTCCTTCGTATCTGGTGGTATCCAGAATGAAGATCAAGTTTGGTAAAGTTTTGAGCACCACTCAATTCATCCAAAATGTCATTAATGACAAATGASAAATTTGTCTTTGATTGTGAGTTTGTTGAGGGCATGAAAATCAGGACACATGCACAAAGTTCCTTCTTTCTTGAGTACCATGACTACCGGAGAAGAATAGGGGCTGRCACTAGGACAAATCACACCCGCTTCTAGCAATTCTTGAACAATTTTCTCAATTTTATTTTTTTGGGAAAAGGGACAACGATAAGGGCGAACATTGGGAGGAGTACTATCTGGTACTAGAGGAATGGATTGATCATGGACATCGCGGGAAGGGGGAAGTCCATGGGGAGTGTTAAAAATAGCTCGGTGTTAGGAGAGTATATATTGGAGGTCAGGATACACAGAGGGTGTCTCAACGACTTGAATGGAATGGAGTTGGGAAATAATGCAAGAAGACATTTTTTTGATAGCTTTTCCATTCGGTGGGAATTGATGATCTCAGGTGAGCTTGCTGTGATGCCTTGGAACTTATACTACTGCCCCTCCTATTGGAACTGCATGGTTAGGTCCTTAAAATCCATGAGGATGGGGCTGAGAGTGTTTAGCCATTTATCACCGAGCACAATGTCACAACTACTCATGTTGATAGAATACATATGAGATTTTAGGTGGTATCGACCAATTTGTAGGCACACATTTTCACAATCCCGCCACATTTCATGGAACCGACATTAGCAATCATGATTTGAAAATCGTTGACTGCACGGATATAACAATTGATTTCTTGGACAATGCGGCGATGAATAAAATTATGGGTGCTGCCACTGTCAACTAGGATGATGACTTTCCTATGCTTAATGTAGCTAATTAACTTGAGGGTTTGGGTAGTAGAGAAGCCAGTGAGGGCGTGCAACAAAATCAATGGTTCAACTTTTGGTAGATCGGAGGGTGAAGTAAGATCATTTGCTTGGGGTAGCTCTTCCACAAGTGAAACATCAGCCTCCTTTTCAACAACATCCTTAGAAATGGCTGTAAAAAGTTTATGTTCCTTACACTTGTGGCTCAAAAAATATTTCTTATCACAATTATAGCAAGGACCCTTTAGTTGGCATTCAATCATTTGTACTCGGAGTTAATTTCTGGATTTTGAGAGGAGTGGCAGGAGGGGCAAAATGTGTGGGTCTAGGGTGATGAATGAAGGAGGGTTTTCGGTTTTGGGAGGAGACAACATGTTGTGCTTCCTTGGTGTGTTTAGTAGCTTCCAACCAACTTTGGGGACGAGCCATTAGGACCCGGGCTTGGATTTCATCCTTTAATTCATTGATAAAGCATTCCCCGAGGAAGGTATTTGACATGCGCTCTGTTCTGAAAGCCAAGTGCTCAAAGGGGACTATAATGTCTTCCATTGTGTCTGACTGTTTCAACTTGGTCAAACGACCCAAATGGTGTGTGTCAGTGTCAAAGCGTTCATAAAGGTTGGAAACAAACTGTGTCCAATAGGAATTTTTACACCATTGCCACCATTGTTAGCGTTCATGATCTAGATAGAGGACACCATAACGAAGTTTGGCCAACTCATCAGTAATGCCATGCAAGGAGAAATACTGTTCCATTTGAGTGACCTAACCCGTGGGATCCGAGCCATCAAATTTGCTTACCTTCACTCTAGGAAGATGCAGTTCATGATGAAGGTGGTTGGAATGAAAACCTTGGGAATTGGAGGAATCAATGCCTTTTGGGTTATAACGTTGTTTAGATGAGGTAGGGCCTCTGGGAGGATTCATTAATTCAGTGATCCCGACAACAAAGGATTCAAGTTGGCGGTCCATGTGTGCATTGATGCTTTCCATTTTGGCCTCTATGGAGGAATGAATGGAGGAATTGGTGGTGGACATACAGGCATTGATTTGTTTCATTTCATTCTGGGTTTTGGTTGCGGGTTTGGGCCATGGTGAAGGGAAACAATAGGAATGGGGTTGGTGGGTCTGCATAAAAAGGGGTTACTGGTGAAGGGTACCACTACGATTGGTGCAAAAAGAGGAATCTAATGGAATAGGTGGAAAATAAGGGTGCCAGGGAGGGTGGGTGGGTCCACATGATAAAAAAGGCTTACACATCTTAGGTACCACTGCGATTAGGGCAAAGAGAGGATTCCAATGGAATAGGTCTCGAATAAGGGTGCTGGGTGGACCACTGTACTATTTTTTTATACTCCTACGAAGTTATACTCTGGCTTGAAGAATACTGCAGTGACTGAATACTCAAATTGTTAACATAGAAAATTGTGTAGGACCTTCACAACTAGGATGCAAGAGGTAGGGTTGCGAGACAAAATTTCCCTTTTGTTCCTTTTTKGTCGTGTTYCGTTCCCAAGGGTTAGGGTTTCCAAGGTTCCTACAGACAAGGGTTTTCCTTGTGTGTGCTATAGCTTTCTGATATATGTGTGGGGTCAAACAATAGTACTCGACCCAATATCTCAGGGCACCAACCAATGAGGCTCGATCATACCCTTAACCATACTACTCRATTACCCAGGTACTAGAGAGTATCTTTTCGAGAGTTGTTCTTGGTGGCACTATAACAGTCAGATGGCCGGTCGATCTACCGATTTAGAGCTGGTTTCAGGAGATCTAGGGGACCCCCTTTGTACCTGRCAATACATGGGAGTGATAGTCGTGTATAGATTCTGTCTGATGCAATACTACTCGAAGGGGTACCAACATGGGTTATAGAGGCTTCCAACAAGGTGAAATGTTTGTTTTGAGTAACCCGCAAAACCGTTTATTTTCCCTGCATGTAGTATTCTCCAACCATAATTTTACTTGCTAAATGACAAATCTCTTTGCTTTAAAGACGCCGATAGTACATGTCTCTACCCTGGAAATTTTTTTCCCACAATTTTTGCAGAGGAAAGTTCTTTGATATCAATTGTAAGGTAGTAGATATGTTATATAAAGAAGAAACACAAATATTACGACAATTACCAGTGGAACAACAAAAGAGAGAGAATAATAACACCAACAATGATACCTTTATTGATAGAAATCCAAGTTCACTTGCCTCTTTGAGGAGGCAACCTCCAATAGAGCAGAGCTCTATTACAATAATTTGCAAGACAAGACTTTCCCATGCCTTCTGTTCCTATTTATACTAATTCTATCTTCTAAAGAAGATTCTAGAGGAATATCTTTCTAGAAGCGAAAGCTTCTATTAAGTCTTCTTACATTAGACTTGTTCACATTATTATATAGGCCTTCTTTACTAATGTCGACCTTTATTACATGTAAAATATATTATTCTACCTACGTGAGGGGTTAGGGAGGTTAGGTCCGTAACTGGTGGACTAGGTCCACTTTATATTGTTAGCCTCCCTGTGACTCATATGAATAGAGGGGGGAGAGAGTTTTGTCGTTAATTGTACATTGTTCACTTATGTAATCACATACATGTGTTAGAGATGTGAGAACGAAAGTGAACTAGTGTTTTTATTCTCTTCCCCATTTGTATTTTCTCTCTCTGTCCAAGGAAGGATAGGATTATGGTTTTTCCTTGAAGAGACAAAGAAGACTAGGGGAGAAAATACAGTAAGACTAGGGAGAAAACCCTAGAGGAGAAAATGAAACTTTTTATCTTGCAACTTGTGTGAAAGAAGAATAGGGTTTTGTGTCATTTGAAAACCCTAATATCACTTGTGCTTCTTGTGGAGAGAGAAGGGGCATTCTTATACACTTGTGGGATGCGAGTGTAGATGTCAAGGACTTGCTAGTGTTGATGCTAGTTTGTTGAGGATCTTTGGTGGAGTGACAAACTTTACTTAGGAGTGCTTCCTAGCTAAGAGGAGTTGATGGTCGTGATTTTCTTATGGTTTTCCTAGCTAGGGTTTGGAGAGTTTGACTTGTACTAGTTTTGTGATAAGGCATGGTATGTACTCGTTCTTTATATATATATATATGATTTATTCTCAATGTCCAAGTTTTGTGTACTTGATTATTTGAATTTCCCTGTATGTTGTCTTCATGATTGAGTAGATTCTAGCATTGTTTATGCATGATAACTTGACATAACATTGTGATGATATGGTTAAGTGATTTAATAAATATATGGAAGATAAAGGAGTAGATTTATTGTTATTATAATTTGTTGCAATAAGTTACAAATTTAAGATATGTTATATCCTTGGAAAGTGTGCCCTAAGGGCTCTAACTTTGTGATATTGAAGTACAATTGAATAATATTTATTTTCTTGCTGAAATTGGGTTGAAGAGAAGAGAAATATTGTTTTTGTAAATTTATATTTTCGATTCAGCCATAGGGTTGAAAGTTCAGAGAAAATAGATTCACTAAACTTCAAGGTTGAGGTGAATTTTCTAAATTTCCATCAATTGTTTAATTCTCAAAATTTCCACATGGTTTTAGAGTTCATTTGATTGGCATTATTCTCTTGTTGAAGAGGGAGTTGGATATTTCGATCGTTTAGTATTTGGGAGAGGTGCTTGATTTAATACATGATATTGGGTCTGAAAATCTAAGGTACTTGGGATAAGTGCTTGAACCTTAGACTGTATTTTCTACTTTATTTGTTGTTGATTTTTGCGTTGAGCTCTGCTTCAAATTTGCAAGATATCACTATTGTATTTGGGGTTGAAATTCAACACTCATTCGACGTTTGCAATGTCATTTAAACACCAAATATGACTTTTCCTTTCATTGAATAAATGTCAGGTATGTGTTGTCAAAATAACGTAATATATTAAACTAAGTATCACTTTTGCGACACCACATCATCCTCCGCGTAGTCGAACTTTTCAGACCTAGGCTACAAAACAATAATAGAAAAAAGTCAATAGTTGTTTCTTAAGTAGCGCGAAACCGACTTGTCAACTATATTAGCGATGTCTAGTTGAGGTCTTAGACGTTGCTTAAGCGATGCCAAGTCAACACTATTTTTTGCACGTATCCTATTCAATGTTTAATATGCCACTTAAGCAACACAATGCTTTTATAAAACATATAATAACTATAGTGGTGTGGTAGCCTCAAAGAATGCCATGTGATACATGATGAATCTTATCAAGTAATCCAAAGACACATTTTATGATTTTGGATTTTTTTATGTGTTTTGGAAATGAAATGATACTCACTAGTTGATTTAAATAGAAAATGTTGCTACTACACAATTCTTGTTCCATGTTTATATCTATTCCTAAAGTATTGTTGTAAAGAAGAAATTGTTAAAATAATAGGTGTACTCGTTTTCACCATAGACAATATCTCAATATTGTCACCCAACGATAGGCACAAGGCCACCCTCGAGCACCTTAACCTTGACAGATAGAATAGTTCCGGAAGCAAACACTAGAACCAATAACCAACCAAGGTAGCGTACCTCTCTCCAAAGCTAGCGTACTAAGCAAAAATTCCAAACCGTAAGCCAAAGACCAAGTCACTATTGCAACCGCTGCAACTCTCCAGTCATGCTCACCACTAGTCCTTATGAGGTTGTGAGTGTAAGTATGTACAAATGAGCTATAGTGCCCTCTATTTATAGTGCTCCAAGTCAACTAACCGGGCATACTTCTCTTCATGGAGGATAATACTTTAATATAAAATATTCTCTTGAACCGACTTGTCTTCTAGGTTTATTATTCATCCGCTAGGGTTTTTCTAGCTTCTCGAAATATTCTAATCTCGTCAAAGGTTACACGTGGAAGTTAATATCTCCCACAACTGCCGTAACATCAACACTCCCTCCTAGCTGAGGAGGTATTAATAGTAATGGTTTTGAGCACAAACATACCATTATGTTGGTAGCATCATCATAGCCACACAAGCTATCTCATGATCACATAAATAAAATCAAGAGCACCATCATCACTATTCATCTAGATGGCAATCATCTCCAACACTAGTGATAGTTTTCATGACAATTGGATAGTAGCATACAACTGCTACAATGCCATACAATAGAACACCACTGTGTCTATCCATAGTAGTACACAACTACTATCCACAGTGGTACACAACTACTCCTAGTAGCATACAACTACTGATGAATGACACACAGTCACTACTAGTGGAGCACATCCACCACAATAACATACAACTACTGTCCAGAGACATACAATCTCCACAACAAAAACCATATTGTTGTGTTGGTTTTGCCACATGGGTGAGCAAAAACACAACACTTGCTTTCCTATTTAAGTGAGCTAAACAAGACAGAGGTTTGTCAGTTGATTAGATAACCAAATACACATGAAACGAGGAAATAAAGATAAAAACAAAAGGAAATAAATGTTAGATAAACTTGCAAGAACTAGAACCATGAAAAACGGAAAATGACAATCATATAGCTACCAATGGATCAATGTATTGATAGGCTAGCACCGTAGAGAAAGACAGGGACTTATGAATACCCTCTTCCTCCTTGGGAGGGCTCGAGTTCCCTAATAGAGAGGAGTTCTCTTCATACAATGGAAAATGAAAATGGTGAAGAAATACAATCCTAATCCTCTCAAGAGGTGAGTGGAATGACCCTTGCTATAGTGCTTGAATGATTCAAAGAGAAAAGAGAATTCTCCAAGAAAAATTTTTGCAGCATAACAATACCTTGAAGTTCTTATTTTTCTGGCACATATTTATAGTGTCCATTCATGGCAAGATACAACTGGTTTAGAGTGTAAACAAGGGGCCTTTTAGGGCACTCCCTAGCCCGTGACCAACCTCCAAGCTAGATTTTGCTCAGATCTGAGTGTCAAATTGTGTTAGGGTCGGACTGGAAGTGGTTGAGAGGCCAACAAGATTCATAAATGCGCTGTTCATGAGAAGTGCACAACTTTGCTCGTAGATAGTCGCGCATCTTGCACATTCTGCGCACAATGCGCAATTAGGGCTGTGTTGGCCCGCACATTCAGTGCACAGTGTGCATGCTTCCTTTGGTGAATTTGCGCACTTTGATTTTTGAACCAAGTGTATAGTTTTATGCCTTTTTGATGGATTATGGTGTTGTAGGTGTACTAATTGCTGCTGTAATTGATGTCTGTCTTCAACCTGTGTGCAATGCTACAGACAATTTTTCAGTGATAACATATGCCCCTTGATGTGTGAAGTTAGGAGCATACATATAGCCGAAATACATCAATGTTTCTTTTGCTGAGAGTGCCATTGTAAGGAAGAGTGAAGAGATTAACTGCAAGAGTGATCCATCGGAGGCAGAGGGAAAACTGTGGGAACCAAACCTTTCTCTATGAAGAAAAAATAAAATCTTTATACAAACGAGGTAGGCATGCCCCATGCTCGTGTCATGAAAGCAAAATGTGGGACTGTAACTGAAGATGTATGATGACGTAGATAACTGCAGCGCCCTCGGGGGCGGTTGATAACGACAAATGACGGTCCTGAATGATGAACTTGCTCTGAAGCGAGTAAAGGACGATGATAAGAAGTGTCGATGACTCGTAGGCATTGATGGCCTAACGAATACAGAGGTCTTCCACTGGTATGGAAAGCTGCAACGGTCGTGTAGTAAGTCCCACCTTAACATGAGAGTTTGTTGAAGTCGAATGTTATGGGGGTCAACGAAATGAGAAAGCGATGATGACTCTCTCGGTGCCGTCCGAGACTCCTCATTGAAAAGGTAATGAGAGTCAAGATACTGTCGCTCTTCTGGAAACTGCGCTGAGGTTGACAGGAAGGGAGACACGACGTCAATAAGCAAAGGGCTTCTTGAAATCCACTGATCAATAGATGAAGTCAGGTACAGATGGGTAACATGGATGAAGTCAAGACGCTACGGGACTCGAGACTTCCCTTGGTTGGGTTGTTGAGGGATGATTGACAACAACCGTAAAATTGGATCTAGTGTTAGTGGGGACGAATTAGACATGGGGTTAAATTGTGCCGGAGGTTAACAAAGTGGGAAAACTTAGAGATCATGGGTGCATGGATTTGGGATACTCGAGGTTTGTTAACGATGTCGATATGAAAAAAGGGTGGATGCCCCAACCAAGGGCGACATGGGTTTCTTTTCTAGGTAAAAGAAAGCCATCAGGGATGACGACTAAAAAAGCTATGTATATGCTGGAAATAAGGGATTTATATAATTACCAAATAAATAAAGAATAATTTGGGTTGAGTATACAGATACAGAAACGGGTGCCCCAGTGAAAGATGGCTTGGCTTGTTTAGAGCACAAGTTTGTGAAAGAGAACTGGTGGAGGGTGGGGGCCCCATGGGTGGGTTTATGTATTAGGTAAATGGATGGAGGACAATCTGCAGATGGGAAAAGTGATGGTGGATGAGATGGAGGGTTAATGGAACTGCGGGGGTGTCGTCAATAGAACCAAGTGTAGGATGATATGACCCAGGGAGTCCATTGAGAAGGTTAGCAATATGATAAGAAGAAGTATGGGGTTCATTCTCAGAAATGCAAAATACTATTGGGACTCCCAATCCTAGGGGGTGAAATCAACACGAGTGTCAAGTTGCCAAGGGGAACTATGAATGGGACAACTCATGTGGGGGAGAGTGCTATCAGTTGAAAGTACCAAAATGTGGCAGAGGTAAAGATACTACAATGCTGAATGCAGGGACCCTAAAGACAAATGTCAGAGGGTGTGACTGGGATATGCAATTGTTTATAGAGGGAGTAATTACATGCCACAATCTAACATATACCTTAAGGGGTCGTAAGCTTGCTGAACAAGTACTTGCACATAAAAAACCAAATACCCGACGTGAACAATATCTGATAATAAAGATCATATAACAACTATTTGATAAAACTTGAAAGTGAGCATGCGTACTTGAACGTGGCGTGAGAAAAATGCTCCTCCAGGGAAAAGTGAAGAGGATAACCCGAGGAATGTGAATGTGTAGATCGCTGGATCAAGATCTCGTGGCTGAGAACGGATCGGAAAACGAAGGCTCTGGGCTCTTGTAACAGAATGTGGAAGTTGGGCAAAAGGGCCTATATATGGATGGTGGGCCCACGATGCCACCTCATTTGCACCGACACTATTGCTGATTTGGCGAGAGAGTTGTGAGGTGATTTGGAGATTACGGGAGCGTCGAGCTATTGATCCGAGAGCTGCGAGAGACAGGTTAGTGACCTTATCGTCCTGTATTTTTTTTGAATTGGATGGATGTTAGGTAGGGGCTGTACAGAGGGCCGCACAAGGGTTTTTAAGGGTAGGTGCCCACTAGTGCATGGAAAAATGGGGAATACCCGCGCATGTGTGCACGTGTAGTACTCGGTTTCCCACACATTATGTGCGGGTTTTTCCGAGACAGTCGCACATTCCTGAATGCGCAGTTGTGTTGGGAAACCCTGCTCATAATGTGCGGCTGTGTAGGTTACATCCACACATATGTGTGCGTGGGTTTGAAAAACATGCACACATTTGATGCACGCTTGTAGGAAGGACAACTGCGCACCCATGTAGGACTATTCATGAGACAGTTGCGCATTAGTGCACAACTATTTGAAGAACAATCGCGCATCGATGCACAACTGTATGGGGGAAATCCGCACACTGTGTGCAGGCTAAGGGGTGTATGACTTTTTGATGTTTTTGATTTTTGATGGATGATGTGGATGATTAGTTGTTTCTGGGTGAATGCAGGTGATCAACAGAGTCTTGAGTACGATGCAGGTCCACTGGCGAGAGTGGGAGTGAGACCAATTGAGAGAGGTTGTGAGGGAGCAACCTATAGTACGCAAACACTTGGCAGCCTGCGGGTTGCTAAAGTTTTTCGACTGTCCTTTGATACGGTTGTAGGAATTCTTACTCCAGTTTTTGATCCAGATGTGGAGCACTGACCTGCAATGCTTCGTGGTGCGGGGGGATCAACTGACGTTTTTTGCATCAGAGGACATCTACTTTTTGACAGGACTCCCATTTCGGGGGAGGGTTTTGGCCGTGGATCCCCATCTACCAGGGGAGGACAGGGTAGAGACCATCACGACATGGAACTACTCTAGGGCGAACTCGATGTTGGGTTCGGTCGTGCGGATTGAGGCCCTAGATGACCTACTGACAGAGTGAATCACGACTATGGTAATGAGGATCTATGGATCTTTGGTTGCTCATCACATCACATGTGGGCAATTGAGAGTAGTGGAGGAGGTCTTGGATGGAGACCTATTTGCATGGGGTGTGTTGATGCATACCCGGATGGTGTCCCAGTTGAACCGGTGTCGGCGTGCCAATTCTGATGATTTTGCATTTGGGTCAATTTTGGTGGCCTAGTTCTTGGAAAGGGTGCCTCTATTGCGCCCTCAGATTCTATTGGTGCCAATGTTGCGACGAGAGCCTCGATTGATGCGATTAGCGCATCCTTTGGCTAGACATGGAGGAGGGGAGGGTGGCCATTACTTTACGGCCACAACGGCTCAAGTGTGGTGGAAGATTCCACAGGTGATTCTATAGTTTCCATATGCGGGTATGGACTATAGGTAGGATCCGGACATGGTGCCACCTCCTAGGGAGTATTGGGACCATAGAGGTATGTGTGTTATTTGTCTTTTGATTTTGGTAGATAGCGTTGATCAGACATGTATATGAGATGCTGACACTATATCTGTGTGGTTTTGCAGATGTTGGACCCCGGGGTCGAGAGTGGAGGTTGTCTGGGAGCCAACTCGACAGGAGCCTGCAGAGGCGAGGGCTAGGCAGAGGCACTGACGAGATGATGCCGATGCCCAGCCATCCAGAGAGCCACAGACAGATGCTGCGATCGTTTTAGAGGATCCGCGTCGACGGTTTGAGCGGGTCCTTCAGGGTGTTTCCGAGGGTGTATGGGCCCACATCCAGGACGACGAGGTCTTGGACCAGTGTGTGGGAGTACCAGTGGAGTGGCGGGGGTTGATCCGCAAGGCGACGATGGCGGGGGCAACTATGACTGGTTGATTGCCTCCGGGAGCTGGAGGGCTTCCAGCTGGCGGGGCACCTTCGACTGACAGTGGACCTGGGGGGGGAGCTCTAGAGGCATTGTGAGTGTCGAGCTGAGATGTACTGGTTTGGGAGCCCGATTTTGTATAGGGTATTTGATACCCGGTTTTGTACTCATAGGGATGATGCGACTCATGAGCCTACGAGTAGTGGTATATATATTTTTTGTAAAACATTTATGACCTTTATGATATATATGGTGGATATATTGGTGACCGTGTGCGTCTTTGTGTTTTGTGTTTATGATTTATGATGTCTATTGATATCTTTTGACAAATGTATCATGCTATGTATATGATGTTTTTAATGTGATACATGCCAATCTAATACTAGGTTAGCCATGTGATCTGCTACTTGATTAAAGTTTATATGTGTAAATGTGATGGAATCAAAGTTGCGAGATAGGAGTCTAACTTGCAGGTATTTGCATAAGAGACAATGATCGTGAACATGATACACATTGTTGGGCTGCATGATGACTAGCTGGGAATTTAATAGAATGCTAAGGTGACGAATGTGGCGATGACTGGCCTCGGCGAGGAGACCAATGACGTGTCATATTCAACGTGGTTGTTGGTGGTTGGGCCTAAGCATATGCCACCAGAATGGATTAGTATATGTGAGGGGGTATAGAGGGCCCAAGCGACTGAAGCGAGATTTTGGGTCCAACGGCTGGCATCGTCAGCATAATCGATGTGGTAGGATGATGGATGATGCCTCTGTCAATAACACGGGTGATAGATTAGACATGAGGAGTGGTGACAGTAAATAAGACTAAAAACTCTACAAATGTGTACAAAGAGAAACCTAAGGTAGGGGGGCTACGCTTAGGCGTAAAAATTCTTCAAGTACAACCCGTTGACAGGTTCTTTGAGAGGGTAGCCTTCGGGAGAGGCCAAGATGTAGGCGTCTTTAGTGATGTAGTGTTGGATGATGAAGGGGCCGTGCCATAATGATTCGAATTTCCCATGGCCGAGAGTGTTGTGGGCGATATCATAGGATAACACGAGATCACCTTTGTTGAATGAGCGAAGGTTGACATGGCGGTCGAAGGTGGCTTTAGATTGTTTGTTAGTTGCCTCATTGTGTTGTAATGAAGATTGACGATATTCGTCAAGTGATTCTAAGGTCAACATGCGTTGCTCCATTGGAGCGGCGTCAGGTAAAAGCTTTATGGAAGTGCGCAACTTGGGAATTTCACACTCGATAGGGAGGGTGGCTTCGATTCCATGGATGAGGTGGAACGGTGTAAAACCGATGGCAATTTTGACTGTCGTGCGATAAACCCATAAAGCGGAAAACAACATATGATGCCAGTTGGTTTTATGTTTGTTGACGGTGCGTTGTAGCATGGTTTTGAGGACTTTATTGACAACCTCGACCTGTCTGTTGGATTGAGGGTAGTATGGGGAGGAAAACTCATGGGTGAAGCCTAACTTTGAGGAGAGTTCTACAAAGATCTCGTTCTCAAAGTGTTTACCATAATAAAAAACTAACTGTTGTGGGACTTCGAACCGAGTAATGACATGGTTGAAGAAAAACGCGCTGCTGTGTCAACAATGTTGTTAAATGTGGGCTTGGCTTCGACGCATTTGGTAAAATAATATACTGCCACTACGATGTACTTGTGTCCATTACTGGATGGAGGATGGAAAGTCATGAAATCGATGCCCCATTTTCAAAAGGGGCCGACCGTTATGACTGGGTGTAGAAGAGCTGATGGAGCTCATGCTTTGTTTGCATAAAGTTGACATTTATCGCATCGCTTGATAGCGTGGATGTAGTCATGAAACAAAGGTGGCCAGAAGTATCCTGCTCGAATGATTTTTTGGGTGGTAGACATACCCGAGAGGTGACTACCGCAAGCGCCGATGTGACAATCATTCAAGACTCTGTCGACTTCATCGATGATAAGACATCGCCGAAGGATGATATCGACCCCGTGTCAGTAGAGAATATCTTCGATGAGGAGGTATCGGGGAGCCTGATGGTGAATACGTCGATGTTCATCTCGAGAGAGGTGAGACCCAAACTTTTGTATACGAAGGTAGACGAGGAGGTCGCTGTACCAGGGGTCGTCTGAGGGGATGAAGAAAATGTGTTCATTGGGGAAATGCTCATTGATAGGGGGAGCTTTGGCATCGGAGGGGAAAGCCATAATGAGTTCGTTTAGGACAACAAATTTCTTGCTTTTGGGAGTAGAGAAATCTAGATCGTATTCCTGAATGATAACGATCCATCGGGTGAATTTTTCGTTGATCTGTCGTCAACTAAGCAAGTATTGCATGGGGTTGGAATCTGCTACGACCTTGGTAGTTCGAAGAAAAATGTAATGCCGCAGTTTTTGGACTGCGAGGACAACTGCTAACGCGAGTTTTTCATCATGATTATACTTTAAGGGTGGTCCTAAAAGGTTTTTACTAATGTAGTAAATCACATGTTCACGCTCATCATCTCCTAATTGGATGAGGACTCCTGCGACTGAAACAACAGAGGCTGATAAGTAGAGGATGTAATCGCGATCATAGTTTGGGGGACTAATTAAGGGGGCATTGGATAGGGCAGCTTTTAAATCATCAAAATTTCTTTGAGCATGTTTGTTCCATCGAAATGGGATATCAAGATGCAGTAAGCGGAGAAAACTATGTGCACGAGTGGCGTAGTCTGGGACAAAGCGACGTAAAAAGTTGGCTTTGCCTTGCAAGCTCTGCAGTTGGCGTAAAGTCCTATGTGGTGGAATTTATGTGATAGCTTGGACCTTGAGGGGGTCCATAGTAATGTCGTGCTAGGTGTTAGCGACATTTCTTGTCCTAGGCACAAGAGTATTCGGGTCTGCAAGTTGCACAAGAAGCGCCCAAGCGCAGCATGGAAAAATCTCGTTCTAAGGCTTCCAATCGAGCAAGCAGGTGAAATTACATTGTCAATGGCCCAGATTCATCTATAAAAGAATATCGACGGTCAGCGGGAAATCGCGGTTAGCGGAGTTGCGCGATAGGTAGCGTCTATATACATTCATGAAGGATCTCGGCCGTCCATCCAAAAGGACACGTGGTGCGCGATCATGTCATGTCGGCATTTGGGGATTCGAGGGGTAAGAGCTCCTCGTCATTTTACATCTCGAAACCCCGAACCCCGAAATGCCGATAAGTGCTCTTCAAATCCGAGCCCACGGTCCTAGCGCCAGGTCACGTTAAGCGAGCCCGGGAATGGAGGTAGCCCCCTTTTTAATTACAAAGCCATCTCGATCGTTCATCTGAAGGACACTCGGCGCAAGATCTGAGCCACAGGTGGGGCCTTTCGGGATTTTCATAGTGAAAGCGTTGAAGTCATCTCAGCCGTCCATCCATCGATGAAACTCGAATGCAATGGACTTAAAGGGGGCATGGATCTGGGCGGTCAGGATCTGCACGCTCAGACCTACGGTCAGGAGGGGATTCCGGAGGCCCCCCGCCATTCTACCTTTAAGCAGAGGGGGGGGGGTCCGGAATCGAGTGCGCAACTCTTAAAAGGTCAGGATTTGGGCGCCTAAATCAGCGGCTGAGGCTTCATTCCGGACCCCTCTTACCTTTCTGCCTTTAATCGGAGGGGGGGGGGTTCGGAATCAAACACACAACTCTTCAAAGGTCAGGATCGGAGCACCTAGATCAACGATGCTCTGGCCTTTCCGACCCCCCTTTGCCATCCTGTCTTTAATGAAAGAGGGGGGGGTCCGGAATGGTGTGTTATTATTGTGGGGTCCCTTGCTTGTCGTGTCACCTTTGGTATCGTCCTCCCTGTTGCAACCTGTTCTCCGCCCACCGCCTCAG
>JASDQU010100561.1:411074-452363 GCA_032191745.1 Picea mariana
TGTTTGGGTGCTCTGCCTCATTTTTGTTACGTTTCTTCTTGTGGGCACCCCTCTTTCCAACTCGACTCGCTTGCCTTTGGGCACCCTGCGTTGTTTTCGTTACGATTCCTCATGTGGGAACCCCTCTTGCAAACTCACTTTGCGTTACGTTTGGGCACCCAACCTTTCCCAAGCCATCTTGAAAAAGTTAATTTGGGCCAAAGTTGAAATTTTCTCAAACTTTTCCTGTAGTCATTGAAATTTGACATGGTTGCACTAGATATATTCCATAAATATTTATCGAGGTTAGGTCATGAAAAGGGGTCAAACAAGACATGGTCATGTGAGAACTGAGAAGGAAAAGGTGACCAAAGAGAATAACATTTAGATATAGTCACATGACCAATGTTGATTTCTAGAATAAGTGTTGATTATTGTCGACCCTGTAAAGTGACCAGTTAATGGGTCCAACGTTGAAATTTTCTCAAACTTTTCCTGTAGTCATTGAAATTTGACATGGTTGCACTAGATGCATGCCTTGATAGTATGGGAGGGTTTCAAGACTCAAAGATTCAAATTATACCCACCTGAGTGAATGGTTTGTAACTGGGTGGACAATAAGTGGAATATGGTCAATAGCTAATCATTCAATATTCCATTTGTGTTCACAATAGAGAAACAATAGTTGTAAGGCATTTGATTGTTTAGGAATTCGATCATGATATTCTTGCAAGGCAATATATTTCTTCTTGCAAATTTCCTACAATTTCTACAAAATTAGTTCTTCATATTCATCTTTGTGGTTTTTGTAGATACCATATTATTATTGTAATAAATTGTAGAATGCATCTAGACCACTTAAAATCCTATGCTATTTCTAATAAGTATATTCATTGTTTGAATGCAAATTGTTACCA
The DNA here is from genome assembly GCA_032191745.1 of Picea mariana. Taxonomy (NCBI): domain Eukaryota; kingdom Viridiplantae; phylum Streptophyta; class Pinopsida; order Pinales; family Pinaceae; genus Picea; species Picea mariana. The sequence goes on from JASDQU010100561.1 coordinate 411,971, forward strand.
AACCATTGCTTGTGGTGTATAAGTGAGTATTTTATCTTTAGATTTTTAGGAATAAATCATCTAATCCTAATAAAAACAATCAAGGACCTCTATTCTAATTCTTGATGAATCAATCATTCATTCAAGAGTTATGTTATATAATTATTCATTGTCCTACTTTTAAATCAAGATTCCAACTACATTTTAGGTCTTGGATTTTCCATGTGAATGCAACACATATAAACTTATTATATGATAAACGTGAATATATTCCATGCACATAATTGTTTACAGTGCTCATGACAATTCATCAATGAAGAAGGAAGACATTAGTGGCATTATTTTTTCCATGAAATTGCTATGAGGATGATCCTTACTCCACAAAGGAATAGAGACCTTCTATGGATTTTGACATTGTCGATTTTTATGAAATTTATATATGTTGGCCAAAGATCCAATGGTGGTTACTCATTATATAAAAGGCATGGTTCACATTAATAATTACCTATATAAACAAAGTTTGGGACCTAGACCTTGCTTGAGTAAGACTTGGGACCAGGACCTTGTCCACCTAAGCAAAGTAAATTTAGTATATCATTTTTTCTCTCTAGGATAAACTATTGCAATAGTGTCAATGTTCGCTAGAATTGATCATTGCAACAATGTCTTTGTTGTTATATAGGATCAAGCATTGGATTATTGTCTTGTTTTGTTATCTAGGATAGATTATTTCAATAATGCCATCATTGTTGTTTTGGATAAATCTCCTACGAACAAAAGATTAAACGATAACTAACTTAGTTATTATCTATCACAATAGTGTTGTTATTGTTATCCACCCTAGATTTATCTTTATATCCTAGGATTTATCAAGTGTCAAGAGGGATCAAATCCCCTAACATACAAAAATTTACCCAAKTTTTTTCACTCTAAAAGAGGTTTTCATCTCAAATTATTTGATCCCTCTCAACGATTGATATATTCTAGGTTAATATGCATCTAGGTTAGTTTATAATGTGAATCAGGCCCAACTTCACATGTTTTTTTTTGTAACTATTATATTTGATCAATGTATATTGAATTCATCATTATGTTACATTACACATCTCCTCCATATCGAACTGTAAAATGTGTCTCTATGATCAAATAAGTTCAAATAAATGTATATTTATACTTATATCTAGAATGGATAATTAYTATTCTTTGGGTTGTCAATGGGGCCTTGCTAGATCTATGAAATTTGGGCATTTTTTATTGTCTCCACTAAGATGCAATTACCCTAAGTGTATCATTTTCCCCTTTTGGACTAGCACACCTCTAAGGGGAATGTTTGAATAAGGAATTGCATAATGGTTGTTAAGTCAAAAAAAAATCATACCCCATTAAGTGTGACATGGTCTTCCACCTCTTGATAGGTGATAGATTCAAAATTAGGAGGGATATTTTATGTCATGAAAATAATGAAAAGGAGAAGATATAGTTAATATACATGGTTTCCATATCATGTCAATATACATTTCTCCATTTCATCGATGCGAGTGAGAGTCGATCAAATCAGTCCGAGGAAACTTCATTTCTTTCAAGCACGAGGAGACTAGGGAACATTGACTCGTGAGTTGGAGGGAACGCTGGAGAAGGAAGGAGATAGAGAAGGAAGGGCATTGAGAGATACACATTTCTCCATTTCATTGATGTGAGTGAGAGTAGATCAAACCAGTCCAAGGAAAATTCATTTCTTTCAAGCGCGAGGAGACTAGGGCACGTTGTGACTTGTGAGTTGGAGGGGACGCTAGAGAAGGAATGGAATTGGGAGAGATATTTCATAAGCAATATGGCTACGAAGGAGAGAGAGAGAGATCATGGAGGGCACTGGCTAGGAGAGAGAGCTTGAGGGAAGGGTTAGGAAGGAGACACAGCTCACGGAGGGAACCGGGAGAGAGAGCTTGAGGGCAAGGAGACACAGTACAATGGTGAGTTGTTTAATATCCAATATTTGCATATGAAAATGCCTAAAAATGTTGACATGTAATTTTAGGGAATAAAAATGCTAGTGGCTCCATATGTGGACAAAAATCCCCTCATGGGGTGCCTATAAAATTTGATTCTCGAACTGATATTTTCAACTAAATTTATGTATTATGGCTCCTATAACAAAAATGCATGATATATTGGAAATGTATTTTTTCCTTTGAATTGTCACTTAGGTTCTTTAGGCGTAGGGGTTCCTTGAGAAAAGGGCCATACTCTTTGTACCTCTGGAATGGCAGGGTTGGATTTTCAATCATGAAATTAAGCTTGTGGGGTTATGTTTCCCATAAGAATCAATAAGAATGTAGAGGGCATGCTACTCAAGTGTATGTTGGACTTGTTCCATTGCATTGCCCCATTCTTTTTTTTAGATAGGGGTGTGCAAAACCTCCAATTCGGGGGTAGTGATGGGCCTTCAATTTGTCACTTTCCATGGCCCACATTATGTCCAAATTTGATATCATTTTCCTCATAACCCAAGACCTTCATGGAAAATATTATCACTTTTGATGACCGATGTAGATACTATGACTCATTCTTATATAATAAAATGTGATATTACTTAATCTAAATATGAATGTGATATATTCTTGATATTAAGTGTTTTTTATGGTTTTGTGTGATTTGAATCTTTAAGTTAATATGGTTCACAAGAAAGAAATACTGCAACTATGGTGAAATAATTTGACCCACATGGCAAGTTTATCTCMTTCATTCATTGGTATAGACCACTTTTTTTAATGGTTGACAAATTTAAGGGATATTGTCCCTTCACAACCTTCAAAGTTGCTAGCACTTAAACGCAGTGATAAAGACCCTAAGCGATTCAATATGTTGCTAATATTGACGATTTGAATTGACAAAGGAGGGAAATAGTTTCTTGAACAACATGCAAGAAATTAGGAAATTAAGGAACAACTCCCACCAATCAAGGGATTGATTAGATGGGCTAGATAGGAATATTTTCAAGTATAAATAGAGTCATAGTTGATAGAGTACATGTTTAGTATTGTGGTTTCATTTTCCTTCTTGTTGTTCAAGCTAGTTTGAATTGCATCCAAGAGGCAAATTAATGCCCAAAATATGCGAAAATATGTGAGGGCATGCATGTGTATATATCATGTTTGGCTTCTCAAATGTACTAAGATTGAACAACTAATAAACCCTAATATATATCATTTATGTTATGCAAAATGTCTTTGTAGACTACAAAACCAATTCATATAGAATCAAAAATGTTCATACCAAAATAATGTAATCAAGAAGTCATACACAAAACACCATATAATCGTCATCCATTCCTTATCATTCACAACCCCCAACTTACAACTCCTAGTGCTCAAATGATCTCACTAGCCATGGCACAAGTCCCTCTACTAATACTAATATTATATGTGTCACTATCATAGAATGGTGTTACAACTCATCACATGGGAATGGCCCCAAACATTATTTTTTGGCTCAAAATTTGGAACATAGAACTCCTTATCATCATATTAGGAAATTGTCTTTTTTAGATAGGGGTGTGCAAAACCTCCAATTGTGGGGTAGTGATGGGCCTTCTTTTTATCACTTTCCATGGCCCACATTATGTCCAAATTTGATACATTTTTCCTCATAATCCAAGACCTTCTTGGAAAATATTATCACTTTTTATGACTGATGTAGATACTATGACTCATTCTTATATAATAAAATGTGATATTACTTAATCTAAATATGAATTTGATGTATGCTTGATATTAAGTGTTTTATGGTTTTGTGTGATTTGAATCTTTAAGTTAATATGGTTCACAAATTTAAGGGATATTGTCCCTTCACAACCTTCAAAGTTGTTAGCGCTTAAAGGCAATCATAAAGACCCTAAGCGATTCAATATCTTTCTAATATTGAGGATTTGAATTGACAAACGATGGAAATAGTTCCTTGAACAACATGGAATAAATTAGGTGATTAAGGAACAAGTCCCACCAATCAAGGGATTTATTAGATGGGCTATATAGGACTCTTTTCAAGTATATATAGATTCATAGTTGATAGAGTACATATTTAGTATTGTGGTTGCATTTTCCTTCTTGTTGTTCAAGCAAGTTCAAATTGTATCCAAGAGGCAAATTTATGCCCAAAATATGTGAAAATATGTGAGGGCATGCATGTGTAGCTATCATGTGTGGGTTATCAAATGTACTAAGATTGAAAAAATAATAAACCCTGATATATATCATTTGTGTAATGCAAAATTTCTATGTACATACAAAACCAATCCATATAGAATAAAAAATATTCATACAAAAAGAATGTAATCAAGAAGTCATAAACAAATCACCATATGATCTTCATTCATTCCTTATCATTCACAACCCCCAACTTACAACTCCTAGTGCTCAAATGATCTCACTAGCCATGGCACGGGTCCCTCTACTAATACTAATATTTTATGTGTCACTATCATGGAATGGTGTTACAACTCATCACATGGGAATGGCACCAACCATTATTTTTTGGCTCAAAATTTGGACCATGGAACTCCTTATTATCATATTAGGAAATTGACTTTTTTTTAGATAGGGGTGCAAAACCTCCAATTGGGGGGTAGTGATGGGCCTTCAATTTGTCACTTTCCATGGCCTACATTGTCTCCAAATTTGATACATTTTTCCTCATAAGCCAAGACCTTCCTGACATTTTTTATGACCGATATAGATACTATGACTCATTCTTATAAAATAAAATGTGATATTACTTAATCTAAATATGAATGTGATATATGCTTGATATTAATTGTTTTTATGGTTTTTTGTGATTTGAATCTTTCAGTTAATATGGTTCACAAGCAAGAAATAGTGAAACTGTGGAAGGATTTGACCCACATGACAAGTTTATCTCCTTCATTCATTGGCATTGACCATTGTTTTTAATGGTTGACAAATTTAAGGGATATTGTAAAATTTAATGGATATGGTTGGCAAATTTAAGGAATATTGTTCTTAATGGTTGACAAATTTAAGGGATATTGGTCAACAAGGTGAAGCCCCAGTGATCCTTATGAGTATTTAAGATGTGTACGGTGGTCTCTATAATCATAAAATTTTACTATGTTAGAAATGATGACATTTGATTCAATGTTGTATAGGTTTACTAAGTGAACTATGACATTTGCATGGTATTATTAAAATTTGGGTCATTTTGCTTCCATTTATCTGTATAATTAGCTCATACTTTTATTCATTAGCAATGCACACATAGTAATCAATCAAGAAATTATTTATTTGCTTGAAACTTCTTGCTCCTTCCCATATCTAGTTTTCATCGAAGTTGAAATTCTTGCATTTCATTTTCCTCTTGCATGGTTTAAAGAGTCAAGTCGAAATGCCATCAATTTCACAACCATTCCTTTGAGTAACAATAGCCTAAAATCAAGCGCTGATTAAAAAAATTCTAGAAACTTTTCTAGAGCTCTTCAAACCCATATTAGCTTAGTTGTAGAGATTTGGAATAGGATTGTGAGAATAACTTTCTATAGCTTCTAAACAAACATAAAGCTTTAAGCTAGGGAGTGAAATTCATTTTCTATATCACTGACTTTGGGAAGCCCTTCTAACACAAGGGTCAAGCACGAGGTCACATTGGGGCCAACAAAGTAATCAACCTTGCTTTGTTGGTCTTGGTTTCGATTGTCGATTGTCCCCCCTATGCTTTGGTATAGTAGGTGGTACCATAGAGGCCATAATATTTTAGACTTCCTAACCAAGGTGACAGCATAGTGAAGGTGGTGTTGTACCTAGGATCGACGTTGGCTAGACTCACTCGGACTCCTTGGAGGGTTGCCCACTACTCATTGAGGTAACTTGCACCAAGGCGTTAGTTCGTTAAGAAAATTGTCAACATAAATTTCCCACCCGCCAAAACTCATCCCCTTCGTGCATCGATCTTGCGATGTTGGATTCCATCACCAACTAGTGCTTCTTTGTGAGAAGGTTTGTTTGCAAGCTTGACTCCTAGATTAATTAGTTTGTGCTAGATAATACAAGTGTGAAAGAGTAACACTATGGTAATCATTATGAGCTTATTGTGATACCAACATAATACTAGTAATGAAGTAGAACCATTGTACTAATTAGTGTTATAGCTTGATAGAACAATGCTTATGCATATCCAATTTCATAGACTAAGTTAGTGGAGTGATGTTAGTTCTCTTTTTGTTTTTTCTCTCCTAAATGTAGGGATTAATTCTTCCCATTTGGTTTGGGACATTTGTAACATTGTGTCCCCTAAATCTCTTTTCTTCCTTTAATATTGAACTATGGCCTCTTGTTGCATTTCCTTTAAAACAGGGAATAGTTCCACATCTAAAACCATTTAAGGATGTCTTATCAACACATATTTCAGATTAGTACTTTCAACCCTCACCTACAAGGTCATGGTAAGTTCCTCCTCCTTGTATGTATGGGATTCTATAGATCTACTTTCAAAATCATTATCTTCTCAATTTTATCTTTAGTTTATTTAATTTTTCCTTCCACATTTGCTCTYAAATTTAAGTTTTCATTTCCTCAACTTTTAATTGTGTCCAAATGTTTCACCCTTAAAATTTAAGAACTTTCTTCTAGGGAAGAGACTAACTATTCATGTTTCTCCAAGGGTATAACTTATCACCTATTAGATTCTACTATATCCTTCCATTTAATGATTTCTACCTATGTTTTCTTGATATGTTCCAATAAAATCCATGTTCTTATGTCAACAAATCCCATTCYAGTAGGTTCTTTAGTTTCTTTCATACTTGGTATATTTGGTGTAGGGCCCAGTGAAGGAATATGTGTTTGTTTGGCTACATGGGTCTTTGTCCTTTCTCTAAGTTTTATGATCCTACTAATGTACTCACTTGTGAGAGTCTCTTTTGGGGAAATCCTTAAKAAATTTTCATGCCTTGTATTCCATAAACAATGTAAGTATCTATTGTAGCTAACCATGGTCTTCCAATGATGATGGAATTTACATTAATGAGTTTATCCTCAGGTTACAACATGATAAAGTCTACTAGATATTCCTAGGAGCCTATTGAGATTATTACATCTTATTAAATTACTTCAAGGATGACAATAGACATGTCTATCAACCAAACTATAGTGGGTGTGCATCTTAATAGTTCTCTCAAATTTAATTGAGGATTGTCTCCTTGTCATTACATTGATTGTGACCGCTAAATATATCAAGGTATTTTGGATTAAGTACATTTTTATGTAGACATATACTACAAGGATGACTAGATTAGAATAAATATGGGCCTTACTATCTATATATGGGTCATCGCAATCCAATGCAATATTATCCTTCAATTCAAAACATAATTTATTCAAGACACAAAACCTACCTTTATCCCTCCATTCACAAATCAATATCAATTATGGAGATGATATTTACAAGGTCTCATTGAACAACATTTAGATCCATTTCCATAGGATATAGAGTATTTGGGAGTGAAAATATTCCCTCACATCATGAGATCAACAAGCTATCCTAAAACATTAATTGTGGTTGGATCTCTTTTTGTAATTCTTGGTATCTTGATGCATGGTTCCTTGATAATTATTTTGTATATAGGCACATATTTGATAGCTTAAAGGATTAGAATTTTGACAAATAGAGTTTTTAGTTATCCTAAGAGTTTAGTTTTAAATTGATTGTATGTCCTCTTTTGTTCAATCCTCTTTAGATAAGGCATTTTTTCTTGGTGCATCTTATTGAAAAGGCAACTAGGTTTCTTCTTAAATATCTAGATTCTAATTCCTTAGGTGGATTTTCTTTCGCTTTCTAGATGTCAACATTATCTAGGAGTTTCTTCTACGCTCCCACATTGTATTCACATTGGATGTATATTTTAGTCTCATTGACCTACTTTTGTGGTCATTTGTTGGACATTAATAACATTATCTTATCTTTTCTACATCTCTAGCAATTGTTAACAACTGACCATGGATGCCTTTTCAATTTCAACAAGTTGTTTGGGATTGAATCACCCTCTTCCATCTTCATTAGGAATCCACTAAAGTAGGTTGGTCAACTAAAGGAGAAAAGAGCATTGGCGTTGTCAATGAAAGTACTTCCAAGAGAGACCAAGATCACAATAATTCAATGAAATATGTTACATGAAGCATTTCAAATAAAGATGGTATAGTTGTAGTACAAAGATTGCATACTTGACTCCTATATTAATTAGCGTGTGTTGTGTGTTCTCCTTAGTTGTCCTTAGGATTGATTTTGTGTCTAATGGCATCAATTCTGGGGTATTCCAACTAGCATCATGTCCTATTACCGCCACGTGTTGGAATGTGTCATTTGACTCCAAACATGCCTCTATAATGCCCAGATAGTATACCAATAGTAATAGAGCATAATACAATTGTGAAAGAGTAACACTATGGTAATCATTATGAGCTTATCGTGATACCAACAGGATACTAGTAATGAACTAGTGTTACATCTTGATTGGCTGATTGTTTCTGTCATTAATGGTGTTATAGGATGTATAAGAAAACAAGTATTTTTCATATCTATCTTCATTGAGTGAGGGAAGCTCGTGTAGAATAGAGGAAAGTGAAATATCTAGTAGGTCTAACAGGCAGAGATCAACTAGATGTGAGAACATCAGAAGAAAATTCCATAGACGCATGGAATTTTTTCTTTCAAAAGGGGGATCATGTTCTTATGATCATGAGAGCATAGACAACATCGAGGTTCCCTTGAGGTACAAACATATAGTGAAACGATGGGTACCCAAGGATCTTATTGAAATAAACACTGATTTTTGTGTAAACGAAAGGATATACCGGATTGCTCCATCGTCATTACATGTTTTGGGGATATTTTTCATGGATAGCATAAAGGTCTGTTATGATGGATTAACTAAATTGATGGAGTACATCGGACCCTTTTATATCTACAAATATTGGATATGAATAGTCCAATATACAAAAAGTATGTGAAGATATGGCTTGGCTGCAAATTATATACAGCTAAAAGACAATGATCAAAATAAAGGAGCAACTATCTATATTGACGGAAGGCCAAAAGCAATGCAGAATATTGCAGGGTTTATAAATAGTACACGACCTGCGACCACAAATAAGAGACCCAATTGCATATTTGAGGGGAGTGAAGGAAACTGTGTATTCATATGTGCAATAAAATCAATAGCTGCAGGGGAAGAGTATTAATTGATTACAATTTGAATCGAATAGATACATATGTTGTTATTATGGGGGTGGTGCATATACTAATTTACCCAACCTGTAAGAAATGACTCTTATATTTTATTATTTTCATTATGTTCTTTACGGTGTTAATCCATTTGGAGAGCTTCGGTCTGTTTACTCAGTGTGGCCCATTTTTTTTATCAACAATAGCATTCCTCCTTGAATGTCAATAAAGAGGGACAATTTCTCATACATTTGAATTTATTTCTCATGATAATGATCACGGTTCTAATTTTACTGTAATGTGGCAGGTTGATCATCGTAAATCAAAAGTGTCCTCAGAACAGGTAAACGAACAACAATTTTTGAATTCCATTTAATGTGTATTTTATTTCTGTGGCGATCAGTTATTTTATTTGTTTACATAATTGAATTATCATTTATTTTGTTTAATATGTATTCAGTAGACCATGATGTTGATGATGATTCACTCAGAAAAAGGAATTTGTATGAATCCCCCGACCCTATGGTTTTAATTAGAAAAAAAATCATTAAAGAAAACAAGGAACCAACTCACTTGTTAGATATTCTAGATCAAACTCCTAAGGTCGAAGAAAGGATCAAAGAAGTTATGACAAAGATTAAGACATATAAGGTAATAACCATAATTTCAAGTGGTTTTATTTTTGTGTCATAAGATAAATTATGAAACCTTGATTTTTAACTTTTACATTATCTAAACGAAAAAATGTTTTCGTTATTATATAGATATTTTTGGATCGTGTTGACCACGACATACATGGTGTCAGTAGTAGTGGCGTTGCACATATGCCACAGGGTCTCAATGTAGGCCCTCGTAAAGTTGTCAGGACGCAGCTATTCAGATCTCCACCTTCCACACAATTAGGTGGGAGCCACGACACACACACCGAGGAAGCAGTCACACAAATAGGCTCTGGAGGTGGTGACGTAGATGAGGATGATGATTTGACCAACTATCTGGTTGATTTTCCTAAAGCAATACATGTGACTAACACAAGGACCCTTAAGGGCACATTTATGGTCAACGCGAAAGGGCTTCCATTAAAGCAAGTTAAAGTCCCAGGTAATTTTTAAAATTTTAATTGTTTTATGTTCTTTATGTAAACAAATATAAATCACCTAAATTAATAATTTTAAATTAATAATAAAATAATCTTTTTGCGTGTAGGGAATAACTATTTTTATAGGTCCTTGGAGAATAAGATGATTTTTTTTTGTCCACCATACGGGAGAGGTGTAATTCCCATAATTCCAACCTCAAAAAAGAATTGATGGATTATCTTGAAAGCCTTTTTGGTGTAGACACATTTAATAAGACCTTGGCCACCGCCGCAGTTGGCCAATATTTAAAATATACGCCAGAAAAATATACGAAGCACTTGAAACAAAAATATAGGTACGAGCGTCCTCTGATTATTCCAGAGAGGGAGTGGAAGACCCTCATTGAGGACGCAAAAGAGAAGAAATTGATAGATGAAGGAAAAACACCCTCTGGTCCCAGAAGGTAAATTACAATTTTAATTCAATACCTTCAATTTTTTTTATATGTAAATACAATTGTGGTATATATTAAAATACTTGAAACTTTTAATGATAGTTTGACTGACACCTCAAAGGAAACAAAAGCAAGGCTTTCCAAATGTGGTCAGCAAAGGCTAGGCGAAGGCAGCTACTTGAAGTTGCAGTCACGAATTGTAAGTACCTAAATATCTTATTTGTATCGCCTTAAAACTTTTAGGTAATTGCAGTGAATAACATTAAAAATACATACTCTTATGCAATGCAGGGTGACGAGTTTGGTACTGAAACCATGGAGGAAGACCTCTAGCTTGGTTACAAGTATGACTATAAAGTTGTAGTTGAACACTGAAAAAGCTTGGGGCAGTTACCAAGAATCACTTTGCAAGATAAGGTAAATAAAATTCAATCCAAATTAAACTTTATTATTAATATAATACAGTCATGTTGGATATCATCGATAAATTTAATGTTTTACAACTTTGTTTTAATCAGGGGAGCATCACTATCAACGAACGCACTAGTATTGGAGAACAGTGTGTTGATAGAAGTTTGCAACCAAAAGATGGTTCTCACATGCAGTCTCAATATTCCACAGAGGTGCATCCCCATGATGGTACTATGACCAAGCTGGCACATGATGGTAATATGGTTGTATTTTAATCATATACTTAATAATTTTGTAGTTATACATTGTGTACTTCTATTTATTTTAACTTATACATTTATGGATGTCCTTATAAAGTTTGTGGTCTCAATGGTAGAGAATGTTTTACTTGAGGTTCATACTGTTGAAGAGGAGCATGCGGGGGAAACCATTCCAACGGTGTCGACCAGTGCACTAGGTAAATAATGACATTGCAGGCATTTTTTTTAATATTACTGAACTAGTTCAATGATATTTAAAAATTGACCATCTAAATTTTGTATTTTTTTCTTTGTAAGTGATGTCTCATCACAGCGGCCTCCATTACCCCATGAGTACCCCGCGACTAGGTGTGCTCTGCATGAGAGGATGCAATCACAATCAGATTTTGAAGAGCACCCAGAGAACAAAGACGTAGATATTGATGAAATGCTTAGGAATAATAGAGCTAAGAAGAAGAGGTCGGCTAAAAGTACTAAATGATGATGTACATGAATATTTTAATAACTATTTAATATAAAATCTATTTTCTATGAAATACTTTTTTTTGTTTGTTGGGTCGCCAAAATGTCATTTTTTTACCAACATTTTACTTCACTTTTCACCATATTCCATTTTCCCGCAACCTTACATTAAAACCATTTTCATGATTACATATGAGTTTAGACCTATTATTTTCCAAAGCATTAATTTTAGTATTTTGAGTGAGTTTATGATTAAATATTGGAAAAATAACATGGTTTCACTTATATATCAAAGTGGGATGAGTTCTATGATGTTTATAAGTGCATTTTAATACTCCAACCAAGTCATATGATGGAATAGAATAAAGCCTCTTTTCACATCAATTTTCATTCTCTAGTTTTTAGATGTAAAGTGATTTAGTGTAGTGTATGATGTTATGGAATAGTTGTTACTTTTCTCTTAGGAGAATTGAGCTCAATCCAAATGGATCAAGGAAACATTTTATTTCATTGTAAACAGTTATGAATATTGGTATGTATATATGTTTGTTTTTTATGTAAATATTTCAATAGATTTATATGTTGGGTATTGGGGAATTGAGAGTGATGTGAGGGGGGGGGAATAAGAGCTTCCGCTTTCACGTGGTTGGTCCTATTCGGTAGAGAATAATTATTGGAGTCATTTAATCTTGGAGAAAACCTCCCTCGATCCAACGAAGCAACAACAAAGTCAATGTTGACTTCGTTCTTGCTACTTCAAATTAAGGGAGGCAATTTGATCAAATATTAGGCGCGTGGCTCCAATAAATTATTCTCGAAACCAAGAGGAGCTCATGCAAGTATGTTCTGACACTCTCGTAAAAATGCATCTTAGAGTAAATAATGCACTACAAATATGACTTGTATTGATTTTTTAGATATTTATGAAGGTTGAATGATTTTGGCACGTACTTTAATATCTTTCTTCGTCGATTGAGAGAAGATCAAAACTAACATAGGGTCATATAGCTGAAGAGAAACACACGGGGGAAACCATTCCAACTATATTGTCGACCAGTTCAGCAGATCAAGTGCGATTGCTCCTTTTAGCATAGTTTATATAGCCATCAATTTTAGTTATGTTTAATGTTTATGAATTGTTATGTGATTATTTATTAATGCAGGGTTTGTTATGTGATAATTTATTGAGATATATCATTTGTTTAGTACTTGTCATATTCTCGCATTGCATCCAGTAATGGTAGATACAAGTCCATTTATATTGAGTGAAAGAAACATTGGCTTCTTGTAGGGATTGATGAAGTGTTAGTTCATGAATCTACTGCTAGGGGTCCTCCTAGAATAAGGCCAAATGAATTGAGAAAAAATTCCATAAATAGTGTTGTTGTACTATGCCTCCTTTTTTCTAGGCATTGTTCCAGATCATGGAGCATGTACTGTTACCATCCATCCTGATATAAATATCATATTCTGTTATGTTTGTTTCATATTTGTCTTTCCATATCTATTCCCATAGTTCATTTTTACCTTTGAGTCATCTCATGGATACAACAACTTATTAGTGATCTATTTTGAGCCATAAAATAAAGGACCTTCAATTGACGAACTTTTACAAGTTTGCTCAAATTTATTTTTGGATCACTTTAGCCTTATTTATTGGGCCTTTTTAAGTGCAAACAACTTGTTGTTTGTGTTTTCTTACTTGCTTCCCCTAATTTCCAACAATAATAAATAATTGGGTTTTAGGTTTCTTGACACCCTTCTTCCATTATATAAGGTGTCACAAGTGAAATCATTTTTGGCTTCCACTTAAACCTGGATTTCTCCTTTTGTGAAACAATTTTTGAAAACAAAAGAATGTCGGGTGATCATTGTATGTTGATCATGAAAACCCAGAAAGCGTTTCAACGATACAATTTTCCTCCTTTACGCAAAGTCACCCGGGGATGATAAGTCTTTGTATCAACACAACGAGATAAAAAGGAATCAAATCATGGGGACATACACCCTCTGAGTGGTGAGGATGCATAAGGGCATGTTGTGTAAATTGTTGAATGGCCATAGAGCCATGAGATGCATTTTAACATGAGATTGTTGAAATCAAGGTTGAGTAAGCATTCAAAGATTCTTTTCTTGTTTGGATTTCTAGGGTAAAATCTCTATGTTTGTTGTGATTTTAGAGCTATGTGATTAATTTAATTTTATGGCTCTATATGCATATTTATCTCTTGTGTGATCCATTTGCATACCCTACTTACTACAACACTTACAATTCACCATTTTGGTTAACGCACAATTATTCTGGTCAATTGGTGTGAGAATTTCTCATTCATTTTAGTTAATTGTTGTTGAAAATCACCTATTGTTAATTTTGTTGATAGTTCCAATAGTCAAAGGACCCAGTCCATCCATTTAATTGGGTCCATGAGATCAATGGCCATAATGGTATAGTTGTTGCAAATCCCCAGCCAAATTTCCATTCTTAGTTCATTGTAATCAACAATTATTTTCCTCTTACCAGACCATTGGGAAATTAATACAGTCATACGTGGAAATGGATAAAGACTTATTTTTGGAAAGTGAATGAGACACCTATGTTCCCAATCATCCCTTTTAAGAGCATATTGGAAGATCCATTTAGTAGTTGGGCCATACACCCTACTCCAACCATTCTAATTTGGTCATGGCCACTCTTTCTACAACATTTTGTGTGAGTTACAACAACCAACAAATAACATTGATGTAATTCAGAGGTAGCAATGCTCTTTTCCATTGACACATTGAGCTTGTTATGTAGTAAAGGCACTGCACTCCCTTATTTAATTGATCTTCCTTTTATTTGTTTGTCTTATCTATGTGAAAGAGGGAGGAATGAAAATGGTTTATGCATAATAGAGATTTTAAAAAATTACTGAGACTTAAGTGAATGGGTATGCCAATGTCAAACTAAAGTTTAGAGCAGCATCAACTCATACTATTCACCCCAGTTAGATGCACACACCATTAAATTGGACAACCATAGATGATGTCTAAGTTAGATGCACACACCATTGATGCCACACCCCAGTTAGATGCACACACCATTAAATTGGACAACCATACATGATGTCTAAGTTAAGAAAATGTTCAAGTGGGTCATTGTTGATGGGAGGATATGCAAGGAGAAATAGTAAGAAGTGCTAGATCATTTTACTCTTTAGCATAAACACTTTGTCATAGGTCGATTGGGACATTTAAATTGTTGTTTTGTATTTGAGTATATGTGAAATTGTGTCTTGCTAGGTAGTGCTCACATCGAAGAAAACATTCTATTCTTTTTAATATTGGAAAGTGTTACACAAATTTATTTTTTGGTCTGCATTTATATGTAAATATATATGCTAAGTGTTGGCAATGTTGTCACTTATTATCATGGGAATGTGAATGTTTAGTGGTAGATGGATTACAGTGCTTGACAATTTTTGCACAAACAAATTTGTTGTCGATTTAAAACCACACAGTGGGTTGGCTCTTTATTAGGAACTCATCCAAACCTACACATACCAATAAAATATTTTGGAACCAGTTGTAAACCAAGAACCAGATTGGTTTCTCCATTGTAGAGAGTTTATTGACCTCGATTATTAACAACTGAGAAACTAGCTTAGATTCTTGATTAGTATTTATTTGTTACCTAGTCGTTGTGTGCATGATACGCCAAGAAAAAAATCCTCATAATCCACTGAGGATAGAGATATCTACATAAGTCTGAGAACACATAAAAAAAAAAATTGATTATGCAAAGCATCCATGTTGGTGAAGCATGTGGAATGTAAGTCCCATGTTTACAGATCACAAACATGTATGTTGTTTCTAGCAATGTGTGAGCCTTCGAATGTCTAGTTTCACAACTTGAACTTAGGATGGTTTTGGAAAAATTAGAGAATCATAGCTTATACATATTAAATTGTGATAGTGAGGTAGGTACATGAAATCATATCCATTCCTAGAAAAGGCAATCATGGGTGGAGCTAATTTAATGTTATGTAACGAATGAATAAAAGGGAATATGAAGAAAAACTAGGGAACCTAAATAGTATTGTCAAGCATTCAAATTTCCCAGACTAAACATTAGGAAACCCTCAGTTATTCTACCTCCATTTCATGATGCAAACTTGTCATGTCAAAGACTAACAACCCATGTTAGATATAAACCAGTAGACTTGTGTAAGGAAGTAAAATATGCAACATTCTTTGAGGTCTTGTTAGTTGTACAAATATCTTTTGGGTAGCTATGCAATGAGTGCAATGCACTTAAATTGGTTAAGGAAAATGGGAGAATACTAAGCAGTAACTCCATATGCATAACCAAGAAAACTAATAGCTAAACTTGAAGACTAATTAACAACAAAAAAAGAAGGTCAAACACCTTACTAAAAGACCTATTGGATCTAAAAATGCAATCAAAAGAGTAGAACGGTAAGAAAAACTTTGGATTTTATGTTTTACAATTTTGTTTGTTTTTTGTTTTATTATATACAAGACAAGGAAATGTCTGCACTTTCATGGCGGGTGCCATTTACAATTTTGAAAGTTTTGTTTCTTGTACATGCAAAATGAATTCCGATCCTAACTATGAGATGAATTTCAACATGAAGAAAAGGTACTAGAAAACCTATACTGATAGCTAGGCTCAAAGAATTATCTAGGTTACAAAACATTTTAGTAAACCATTTTAAGAGGAAGATACTTGTCCTAAAAATATCAAAATGGTTGAGCCAAGAATCCCAAATTCTGTGATGAAGGATGAGATTGGAAATCAGATTTCCTCCCCACTTTTTAGAAGAAATGGAAGACAACATAAACATCTTTGTTATCCTTAAATGAAACCTCATTATTCTTATTGGTACAAGATGGAAGCTAAGTAGTATGGCTATCTATCTCAATTAGAATAACATGGTTCGAGCATCTCCTCTCTTTAGTGAAAGACTCAAGATAACCATCATAAACTAGAGGAGAACTTAGGTCAAAGGGAGTGATTTTTTGGGTTATGATGGGGTTGCAAATGACTCCCACTATTCTTATGAACACCTTTTGTAAAGATTCTAAAGAGATACTACAAGAGGAGAAAACCTCTATGATACTTATTGGATTAGACGATCGCCCAGGGTGGATTCCTTCCCAATGGCAATGGGTTCAAAGGGGAGAAATCACCAAGTATCTTGGTATTTTATTTAGCATTGACATGACTCGAAATCAGATGTGAAACTGGGTTATTAATAAGCTTACAGTCAAACTTGAATACTAGAATATTCAAGACCTTTCCTTAGCAGCCAAAATCCAAGTAGGGGACAATATTTTCAGTTTAATAAATATATATTATTTGTCTCTTTGGCTTCCCAACCAATAGGGCTACAATAAAATTATATCTTAAAATATCTCTTTTGGGTGAAGAATAAAGGGGGAAAAGGTCTACCTATGGTCAAGCGGTTGGTGTGCACTAGGAAACCATAAGATGGGGGACTTAGCATTCCTCATTTGGCCACTTATGGCCTTACCTTGGTAGCAAAGTGGTTTCTTAAGGCCACACAGGGAAATGAATTATGGAAATAGATCATAAGGGACAGACTTGGCCATCCTTTAGTGAAAGGATATAAAGTGCCTAATATTTTCTTTGAAAATGTCCTTTTGGTTGTACCTTTTTTTTTTAATCCATGGTAGCTTCATTCTTAAAAGTCTCCAGAGGGCTTAGCAACAAATAGTCACAACACTTCATTGGAAGCCTCAGGATTCCCAAGTTGGAACCAACATCAATTGTTATAACTTATGGTGGTATCCTTTGACCAAAAAGGCCCTCTACCCCTCAGGAATCCAAAGTCGGTTCCCTTTAAAGAGACTTTAAAATAAGGGTCTATGCTCTTTTGCAAATTTGTGGGATACCACTTCCAATAATTGGAAACCTTGGTCTCTGATCAAAGAGAAATTCCACTTACAAGCATAAGACAAATAGATTATCCTTAAGTTGACCAATAGTCTCTCCCAAGAATGGTTAGGTAAGCTACATTTTCACTCCTAGGGCTTAAGGCTACAAGACTAGTGTTAGGAAAAGGAGTTCCCCCTTGATAGTCCTTCTACTATAAGTCAGTATCATGCTCTTCATCCTTGCACTGATGATGACATGTATAATAGGCTGAATAATAGATGGCCTATCTCTCTTGACTGGAGAGAGTGATAATCGCTCTTCACAAAGCTTAAAACAATCTCTTATCACAACAAGTTGAAGGTGTTTAGATGGGGCATCCTAGAAGGAGTCTTAACCTCTTGTGCAAGACTCAAAAAGTATAACTTAGGGGATGGTAACTATCCTTTTTTTTCTATTAAGGAGACCACACTACACATACTTTGGTTCTATCAGATTACTCAAGATATTTGGTGTAAAGCTAGATCAAAGTTATATGCCTTTATAGTGGCTAATAGTTGGAAGGAAGGGATTATAGGTCTAGGAATGCCTGTTGATAAGATATTCAGTATGATTATTGTTAATATGATCATATCTTATCACATTTTGAAGACTCGGTGTAAAGTTCTATTTGAAGAAGGGTTCTTAGTCAATGTTGTTGAGACAGTCTCTGATATCATTTCCATGTTATTATTACAGCTGCAAGCAGAGTAAGTCAAAATGATATCCCTTCTGAATAAGAAAATAGAAAGTGCTTCTTCATAGGTAGAACAAAGCTACAAGAGTTTGATCTTAAGGATCTTGAATCTTGAAGGTGATATTTAGAGGTTGGTTAGGTCTCTCTCCTCAAGTCTTGGTCATACTCTTGTTGGATCCTCTTAAGAAGTGTAAGGTTCTCCACACAATTCCATTGATGTGGATTGTGAAGACTATGGTCCAATGGAAGTTCCTAAGGATATTGGCCCTCGGTTATAGCTTACACAAGCTCTAATAGGTTTGTTGGAAGGGAAAGAGCTCATTTTGTTTTTAAAACACCTACAGGTTGTCGGTCTTCCAACATCCATAACGTTGCTCCCATGGCGTCATTGTCATTGATATATAGTTGATCGTCACTCCACTGAAGTTACCATTCGTCGGTCTTCCGACGTCCATAACGTCTCTCCCATGGCGTCCTTTTCATTGATATATAGTTAATCGTTGCTCCACTAACGTTACCATCCATATGTCTTCTGATGTCCATAACGTCGCTCCCATGGCGTCCTTGTCGATGATATATAGATGACCGTCACTCCACCAATGTTACCGTCCATCTGTCTTCTAACATCCATAATGTCGTTCCCATGGTGTCCATGTAGTGGAGACCAACGAAATGGGACGTTGAAATTCCAATGTCTATATGGGGTTTGGACAGTCAAATCTGAGATGACACATGTCTGCATGAAAGGTCGCAACAGAGACGATATCTATGGCGTCGAAAAAGCAACGTCATGTGAAATGACATTTAAGGGGGTCCAATGTTTTTCATTCTCCCAACAATATGAAGTGGCAATTGCGTCGAACGCGTCGTTGGAATTTGACCCAAATGTACTAGTGATTTCAATCAGATCTGTAGGTATAAAGCCTGAATACACCCTTTTAAATTTTTGCAAAGATAATATTTTGGTTTATTGTTTCAGTTTTCAGTTTTTTTTTCGGTTTGTTACTCTTTTCGATCTATGCATTCGATTTTCCCTGTGCCTTGTTCTATCTCAGAAAATCATAAACATATCGGAAAGGGTTTTCTTGTCTATGCATTCTCTTTGTCGTGCACTCTGTGCAATCTCGGTAAATCAGAAATAGAGGGAAAAGTTGCATTTTTCGAGTAAGCTAACCAAAATCTAACCCTTGTTACCATCGAGAAGAAAAAAATTTATCTTGTGTGAAAAGAGTTTTTTATGAGCACACTCTCCAAGGTCGTCTTCAACAACAACAACAACACCCCCAATCCTCCTTCTAAACAATACAATATGTTTTGCACTAGCTCACTTGGTTAAAAGTTGTTTTATTAAGTAAGAGATCTTAAGTTCAAGTCTCTTTTTTTTTTTTTAAGTTCATGCATCAATTGTAAAGTGTATTTCACTTAAAGTATAAAAGTGAATCACTATAAGTAGCTTTAATATTTTATTTTAAAGTTATTTATTTTGCATGCAACTTTATTTTATAAAGTAACTTCATTTTAAAAGTGATCCCCACTTATTCTATAAAATTGGGTCACTTCATAAGCAACTTATTTGTAAAAGTGAAGTTATTAAAAAGGGTATCACCACGTGGACCAACTTCTACATGTCACATGGATCTTTGGTTACAGTTTATGCATTTTTTCAAAAGGGCATAACTTTCACATATGAAATCTGTTTTCAATGCATTTTTTTTTAAAAGACAAAGCTTTCGAGATCCTTCCATTTAGACCATTAGTTTCAGACTTTAAAATCATATTCTTTGCATATTTAATATGGCTTCTCCCAGTGATATTTTTTTTTACCAGTACCTACTACTTCCAATGGAAATCCCCTATAGAGGATTTATTAAGAAGTAAAGGATTGTACCGAATTACCTTGGGAAAAGAAGAAGAACCTACTGATGATGAAAAGTATTTCAAATGGATTAATAGGAATGACGAAGCACGTGGACTAATCAGAATGTCCATCTCTCTTGATTTAGGGTTTCACCTTCAAGTAATTGATGCTCCCATTAAAGCTTGGGAAAATATTGAAATTGTGTTTGGTAAACACAATATTATTCGATCCCACCAAATAGAAAATCAGATAATGAATTTAAGTCCAAATGGTTTTTCTTGCATTGAAGACTATTTATCTAAGTTCAAGACACTTAGAATTTTATCTGAAGCGTGTAACATAAATTTGGACGATGAGTGTTGCATATATGTTATTCTTACTAAGCTTGGTAATGTGTACTTTGTTTTTGTATCTACCTTTTATGCCACCACAGAAGCTATAAGGACTTCTTATCAAAAACACACTCTTGAGTCCTATTGTTATGCTTTAATTAGAGAGAAAAATAAGCTTCTGCAACTTGGAGTGATCAACACTACAGGTACCTCCAACAAAGCCTTAGTGGCCCAGCAGAAAGATAAATCCAAGAATACCAAAAAGCAACATCCTCACCACAACAAGAAGAAAAACAGGGGTCCCAAACCCACTAAGCCAGCCTCAACTTCTAATAGTGACAAAGGAGAAAAATCTAAAAATTAAAAGATTGACAGACATTGCAACTTTTGTGGGAAAGATGGTCATGATGAGTCCAAATGTTTTAAAAAGATGGAATTTTTAGAAGCAGCGATGAATAAGCACAATATTAGTGTTGATTCTTCTTCTTCTTCTTCTTCTTCTCATGGACGTGCACTTTCCACTTTTGGTTTCTCCTTTAATGCAACTTCTACTTATTCTTCTAATGAGTGGATTATTGATTATGGACCATCTTATCATATGGGTAACAATAAATCCATATTTTATGCTCTAAATGAATGTAACACCAGGAAAATATTTGTTGGTGATGATAGATATCTTAGTGTTGTAGGGTCTGGAACAATTCAGATAGATAATGGTCATTTTAATGATGTATTATGTGTTCCAAGTATTTCCTGCAACCTTTTATCAGTATATCAAATCACTCATTCAGGTGAAGGTAAAATTGTAGAGTTTTCACCTCACCAAGTTGTAATCAAGGAGATAAAAGATCCTCATCGTGTTCTTGCAACTTGTATTGTTGATGATATTAGAAGAAACAAAGTCTTTAAAGAATAAAAATATCATCCTTCAAAATGATAATAAATTCTATACAAAACAACTAGCCTCATTTTGTAAATATTGTCATTATCAGTGCTTCCAAAACCTGTGATCAATAGGAAATCATAGGAACTAGCACATATATAGCAATGCTACATCCTCCTTAGCAAATCTTCAAAAACTAAATCATAACATTGTTCGCTATCAAAAATGACATCTAAGAGTTGGTAACAAATGAAAACATCACTAACTAAAATATGAAGGTTGCAAAAGAGCAGTTATGTCGCTTAGATTAAGATTTAGATATAGATTTAACGTATTAGTATGATTGGCACAATCTTATTGCAACTTTATTGTTGTTATTCATTGTTAATTTTAAATTGTGGATGGGCAGGGACAACTGAATCGATATTTGTCATATATTGATTCAAATAGTGATGGTAATCCTAAAGAAAAATGGGAAGGGAAATCGTTAAGAAAGACATTAAGAACCACTAGAGATGGTAATGTTAGAAGAAAACTTTTAAATGCATGGATTTGTTTCTTGTTGAAGGAAGGGCGTGCTATTATGGAAATGAAACTGACAGAGACAAGTAAGTTTCATTGAGATACAAACATCATGTGAAGAATAAGAAACCAAACCCACTTCCTAAGTTGGACACCAATTTTTGTATCGATAGGAGAACATGACGAATTGCTCAATCTAGTGTACATGGGTCGGGGCTATTTTCAATGGATGGTGTAAATGGTCCATACAACAGCGTAGTTGAACTGATAGACTATGTTGGCCCAATGTACAATTATAAACGTTGGATATGGTTGACCTGATATCTACTAAGTATGGAGAGATATGGAATTTGTGCAAATTATAACAAAATAAAATAAAACAATCAAAATAAGGGGCAATCTATATATATTGATGGGGGGACCAAAGCTTCAAGAAATTTCGTTGGATTTATAAATAGTTCATGTCTAGGGAGCACGAAAAAGATATCCAATTTTGTGTTTGAGGGGTGTGATGAAAATAAGTTGTAGTTTGTGCAGTAAAACCAATAGTTGTGAGGAAGAAGTTATTGATCAATTACAATTTAAATAGAATTAAGGAAACAAGTAATTGTACTTTACAAATTATATTCATTATTTGTTGATTGTGTTTGAATATGATCATTTGCGATAATTTTACATATTGAATCTAATTAAGATACCCTTGTTCTATATGTTACAGATTGAAAACATTGTTTTTCTTATCGATCGAAAGTTCGCAAACATTTCTTATTTGCACATAGAAAAGACAAAAATCCACCAAGCTATAAATAATGAATTCCCACCATATTCATATTATGTAGATTGTCCTCCTTATGATGCTTATGTCGATTCAACGCATCTTATTTCCATTATCATCAAGCATGCCCAATGGGAACAAACAAACAGTATTATTGCAAAAATTATCTTGAATGCCCCATGCACTAGTACATTCATAATTTTCAAATCTATCAAGTCCACCAATAGAATTCTTACTAGCCTTCTTAACACCTACATTCCTATCAACTACAAATAGAAGAGCATGCATGGGAAATAAATGTTTGTTTCTAAGTGAACTATAGGTTCCCCATGGCCTCATTTAGCCCAACCACTCAGCCCAAATTAGAAATGGTATGGTCATCCATTGTTATTAAGGACTTTGAAGATGCACTTTTATATCATGTGCCAAATGATGAAAAATATGATCAGCCTCTAAGACGCACCTGTGGAGGAGATGAATGTGTTTGTTTTAATCATGATGATTAGGAATGTAATAAAGGTACTTCTTGGGATGAAAATAATAAAGTAAATGTTTTAGTTATTTTGTGCATGAATGTGCATTGAAATTTATTACAAATATGCATGTTTAAGTATTTTTTGAATGCTTTCATGAATAGAAATAATTTACAAACGAAATTAATGTCAAAACATGTGTCAAAACTTAATGTCCCATTATCATAACTGGAAACTCCAATGCTTTCACTAATGTCTTCTCTCTTGAGAAAGTTTTCAAGGCAAGTGTTTTCCATGGTATTTCAGGAAAATCTTTTTTAAATGACACATTGATCAATTACTATTTGAACTAAATTAAGGAAAGATGTAATTATGTTTTACAATTTATTGTTGTAATTTATTGAATATTGTGTTTGAATATAATTTGCATTGGTTTCATATTATATAGGCATCTTTTATTTAATAACATACTAATGATTATGTTGGAGGTTGACGTTGGAAAAGTATTGATGCAGAGCAAGTAATCTACCATGTATTTATTTTTTATCAATGTTTATTGATGTTCTAATCTATCTTAATTTTTTCTTGTTTGTAGGTGTCCACGTCACCTCATCATGGTCGTGACAATCATGACTACTATGCTGATCATAACCCTTTGGACTCTATATTAGAAAAAAGGTTAGAGATTGAGTAGAAGAACTTAAAAGTTTGATAGATTATACCTCTAAAGAAAGCATGGAAATACATGACATACTTGATTGCAAAAATCAATCAGTACAACATATGAAATTTTGAAATTTGATTCAATCAATTGCTTTAATGTATACAACATATTATTTTTTATGAATTAAAATATGTGACATATAAATGTTTTTTATAGGTTTCTTGAGATCAAATGCCCCAAGCATTGGGAGTAGCACACCTTCATTTATTGTTGGTGCCACTAATCTCGGTGGAGTTGTCGGTGCCTCTATTTGTGGCGTTGATTCTAGTGCCCATGCTCTTAGGCCTATCGTTGATTCCTTGTCTACTATGGTACCTAGTACTACTCTATCCTATGCTACTAGTCCTTTTCATCACCATGTATCAGATATTGAGGTGACTCCCTCCCCAAGCATAATTGTCAAGAGCACTGGGTAATTACCTATTTCTTTACACGTGGATGAAGAGATGGTCATGTTGAAATAATTAAAAATTCATGGTAATTACTAATCTATCACCTTATTTTCATTTTATACAACAATGTATGTTTTTATGTCGATCTTATAATTCTAATCATAATATATGACTGCAATGGCAAGAAATAACTTGTTTTATCAATAGTTTCATGATAAATCATTTGCTCTTTTCACATTGATACTAAGAATTGACTATAAATACCACATCTAAAGTTTGAAAAAAAGATTTGATGAAGCACATAAAAAATCTTTTTGGTCAAGTATTCAACCAAAATATGATTGATTATATGGCAAGGAAGTATTTGAAAGCAGTGTGAGACAACTACCACACTAATCACCTACACTAACCTAATCATGAGCGTCCTACACTTATTCCCAAAAATGAGTAGGATGTACTGATGGAATATGCTAAGGAGAAGATGGAAAAAGAGGGAATCTTGCCAAAAATTGGAAAGATGAAAAGGTAAATATAATATAATATGCATTGAACTTATAACTATGCATTTGACCTAAATGACTAAATTACATTAGCATGCACTTCAAACTTTGTGTATGATCAAATACACTTCGAAGGCCACAAAGGGTAGATTGGACAAGGTTGGGCAACACAAACTTGGTCAGAAGGCTATGCTAAAATAAAAGGGAGATATGTAAGTTTATAAGATTTAAAAGCTTTTGTTGTTGATTTGTTCAACCATAATTTAAAAGCTTTTGTTATTGAATTGTGTTATGTTATGATATGTAATCAATCGAGTATGGAATTATGCCCATCGATGAGGATCTAAAAGTTGAATTGACAAGAGGATATAAAGCATTGGTAGAAATGAAGAATGGCAAGACACATTATACTTCTACTATCAACGAGGAGGTAAATGAGTAACAGATTTTGAATGGTTAATTATAAACAGGTTTAGGGAGTATGGATTATAAAATAACTATAAATGTTATTGCAAGCACATGAAGATGTTTTTATGGATATAATACACATTTCCTATATTTTTGGTGGTGATCAACCAAAGGTTGACCCTACCACCGTACTACGAACAAGGTGACATAGAAATTATATTTTTTATGTTCATATAATATGAACAAGGTGACTTATAAATGGTTTTTTTTATTGTAAATGTGGTTCTACTCACCCACATGCGCAAAAATGTATTTTGCATCTCAACAACCACCTGAATCAAGAGAAGAAGATACCAACATCAAAATTGTGAACCTTCTAATAAAATTAGAAACAAAAAATGAAATAGTGTAGTATATTGTTGTGTGATTGACATGTTTTGGAATATACTTTGTACTTT
Source organism: Picea mariana (assembly GCA_032191745.1). Classification (NCBI taxonomy): domain Eukaryota; kingdom Viridiplantae; phylum Streptophyta; class Pinopsida; order Pinales; family Pinaceae; genus Picea; species Picea mariana. The sequence goes on from JASDQU010100561.1 coordinate 437,804, forward strand.
TCAACTTCTTTTATGTTACCTTTAACATTGTTATATATGATACTTTTTTATTTTTATTGTACCTTTGCCACTATGATGTGTGTGTGCATTGTTTACTAATTAATTTGGGTATGGGGAAATGAGAGTGATGTAGGATGGGGGGTAGGCCATATGATCTTCCACCTTCTCGTGGTTGGCCTTGTTAATAGAGAATAAAGAATTCTCAAATCCAATAGAAGCTCAAGGTGGTAACAAAACTGCCACATCATCATCTAATTAATGAGCTTAACCTTAAATAGTTTATGATTAAGTTTTCATTGAGTTCTTATGTTTTCTTCTTTTTTTGTCATATGCATATCAAATCATATGGTAATCAATATTTGTGGCTTTCATTGCAGGGCTACATAGTAGTGTTCAATCACAACTTGATTATAAATGAAGATTGTAGCCTTGTAATGTATGAGACATTTAGTCTACAAAAAAGTAAAAACAAATATCAACATAGATTTTAGTGCAAGCTTGAAGGAAATATAAACAATTTAGTTGTGTTTCTATTTGTTTCTTAATCTTGTTTTCCTTGGATTTTGTAGGCCTGGCTCATGTAGCATATTATCATGACCAAGAATGGGGTGCTCATGCCCATTATGAAAAGTATGTTAAGGTTCTTATTACTCTTTTCATTGTTTGGATTCTAATTAGTCTTCAAATTCGATGCCTAGACAATAATGATCATCATTAAGATCTCGACAATAATTCTCATCATATTTGTTTGATTTATAGTACATAAGGATATCATACAAAAACTCAATTATAAGCTTGTTCACATTCTCACTGAAAACATTGTCCATCAAGTAGGAATTTATTCCTCAAAGACACTCACATTGTGCTTCGGACTTAAATTATTAATGATGTCTTCTTTAGACCTCATATAATGATGTCTTCTTTGGTGCCTTATCAGGTCTACCAAAAGGATCATGCCTCTTGAGAAGATGGGGGCTATGTTTTCCCTAGCCTCGCATGCCCAAAATTTTATTAAGTGCAATTAATTCTAACAATGGGTCTCAAAAAATACTTTTACAAATTGATGGAAGACATAATTTTCCCACCAAGATGGACCCAAAAGATTATAAATCTTTGTGAAGTTTCATTCAAATCCAAATGAAAGGAATTAGTTAATTTTTAATGAAAATGTATCTTTGAATTACCTCAGAAGATTCATCATGTCTCCACATAGCATTCATTGGATATGAATCTCCAAACATGGCATTTTTTTCCTCCCCAAATACTATTCCTAGTATTTAACTTTAAATATTATTCCTAAAAGTGTTAAACCTAGTGAAGCATTTAAAGAAGTAGATAATTGAGGTAGATTGAATTGGAGAGAGAAAAAAAGGGATGTAAATATACTTTTGCTATGGAGGAAAATCACTTGCTTAGTTGAGATGGAGAAAGATGAGAAGATGTAAATTTCATTGCAAAATAAAATGAAGTAGGACTTTCTTAAGACATGAAAAATGCCATCAAGTTAGAAAACTTATTGTAGAGAAATAAAATGCATGTCCTTCAAAAGAGAAGTGAGAGCCTAATTGATGAGATCACATATTGCAACACATTCAAAATCATGCTAATGCACCTTTGTGTGATTTTGAAGACCAATTTTAGGTAAAATGAAGGGTTTTGAGTATTGTCATGCTTTGGCCAACATCAATATATTTGGTTGATCATTTCATATATCTTGGGTGATATTTGACATGTGTAAGTATTCACCTTCATGTGATTTGAAGGTGGAACTAAACCTTTGCCTCCATACCACATTCACCTTCACCAAGCATGAAAGAAGAAGTGACCAATAATATAATTGAGTGTTTGTCAAACTTGTATTATCTTTTGTACATGGATATTAACTTGGCAATTTAATGCTTAGAAGGATTGTAAGGCCCTAATTGTAACACGAGATAAGCCACCCCCTATTTCTCTTATGTTATTATCTATTTTGTTCATTTCCTTTTAATTGTAGTTGCAATAGTTGTAGGCCTAATTTTTGTTGATGTTACAGTAGATGTGGGAGGTATTAACCTCCACGTGTAACCTTTGACGAGAATATTTCGAGAAGCTAGAAAAACCCTAACGGATGAATAATAAACCTAGAAGAGTCAGCTCAAGAGAATATTTTATATTAAAGTATTATCCTCCAGGAAGAGAAGTCAGCCCAGTTAGTTGACTTGGAACACTATAAATAGAGGGCACTAGAGCTCATTTGTACATACTTACACTCACAACCTCACAAGGACTAGTGGTGCGCATGACTAGAGGAGAGTTGTAGTTGTTGCAGTAGTGACTTGGTCTTTGTCTTATGGTTTGTAATTTTTGCTTGGTGTGCTAGCTTTGGAGAGAGGTACGCTACCTTGGTTGACTATTGATTCTAGTGTTTGCTTCCGAAATTATTTTATCTGTCAAGGTTAAGGTCCTCGGGGGTGGCCTATGCCTATGGTTGGGTGACAATATTGAGATATTGTCTATGGTGAAAACAAGCACACCTATTATTTTAAAAGGTTATGGACCCACACTATCCTCGAACAGTCTAACCACTGGAAGGTAGATTGGGAGGTTATTTGCTCGTTGCAGCACTAGTTTCACTTGCAGTCAGAGTTTCATTGCAGCAACGAAACCCTAACCCTCTTGTTGAGGCACCTTAAGTGAAGTGCTTGACCTAATTCTTGGATATCCTAGTGCGCCTTATCCTAGCACACCTCTTGGTACTCTCAGATAGCCAAGGCATCAAGGTTGAGTTTTTGGTCAAAGTCAAAGGTTGACCAAGTCAAAGTCAATGCACCCATGACTTACTCTATGAAGTCAAAAAACAAGTTCGAAGGGGCTTCAAACTTCAAAGCATGGAAGACAAGGATTGACCTCATCCTTGCCAAGAATAAAGTGTTAGATATCGTAAAAGGAAAGATCATGGAACCACACTCTGAAGCAGGAAAAGAGAAGGAACCTCATAACATTGCAGCAATGGAGAAGTTCAAGGATAATGACATCAACACTATGAGTATCATAGTGAACTCTCTAAAATACCACTTGATACCCTATATGTCTCATCTTGACTCATCCAAGAAGATGTATGATTCCCTAACTAATCTTTTCTCAATCAGAAATATTGGACAAGTGATGAGTCTGAAGAATGAACTTCGTGACACAAAGATGACTAAGGATGATACCATAGTTTCATATGTTGTGAGGATTTCTCAGTTGAGAGATCAACTACAAGCTATTGAAGAAGTTATCCCAGAAAAGGAAGTTGTGAATATAGCACTCAATGGTCTTTCTAGATCATGGGATGCATTTGCAGCAAGCATGAATACAAGAAAGGAGTTTCCAACGTTGGAAGAACTTTGGACTTGTTGCGCGCAAGAAGAGACAAGGATCAACTCAAAGAGAAAATCTCATAAGGAAGGGGATTCTCAAGCCTATGCAACAAAGTTCAAGAAACATAAAGGTAATAAAATATTTGGTTCAAGAAAGAAATTCAATCATAAGAGAGATATGTCAAAAGTACAATGTTTTGGATGTAATGAATATGGCCACTACAAAAGGGATTGTCAGTTGTTAATGATGAAGAACCTTCAAAGAAAGTTAAGCATGAAGAAACAGATTTTTTCTACTACTCATCTCTTACAAGATCCTTTGAAGATGACATGTGGCTAATCGACAGTGGCGCTTCAAGACATATGACTAGTGATCATGAAAATCTCTCAAGCATGATGGAAAAGGAAACCTCTCATAAAGTGGAAATTGGAGACAATAACTCTTATGCAGTCGAAGGATTGGGAAAAGCTTCTATAAAAATGGAATTAGGTAACAATGTTTTATATGTTCATGGTTTGAAAAAGAATTAAGTATCTATTTCTTGCTTAGAAGACAAAGGAGATAGAATAACCTTTGTCAATGGAAAATTTCTTGTATGGTATAAAGATTCAAAGATAGAAGATGCTAGAGTCATTGGGATTCGTGAAGGAAGATTGTATAAACTCCTAGGTCAAAATACTCAATCTCATGTACATGATGAAATACCCCCTAGTGAGTTATGGCATAGAAGGTATGCTCACCTTCATTATCAAGCATTGCCATCTCTAAAACAAATGGTTGTAGGTATACCAAAATTACAATCTATGCATGAAGGCGTTTGCAAAGGATGTGAACTTGGGAAAAATATTAAGAAACCATTACCAAGCAATGAGAATAGATCCAAAGAGATCTTGGACCTAATACATTCAGATGTATGTGGTCCTATGCCAGTGAAGTCTCTAGGAGGTTCTCTTTACTATGTGACGTTCATATATGACTTCTCAAGAAATACTTGGATGTACCTGATAAAAATGAAAGATGAAGTATTTGGCAAGTTCCAAGAATTCAAGGTTGAAGTGGAAAACTTGAAAAATAAGAAGATCAAGACACTTAAAACTGATAATGGAGGGGAATACACCTCCAAGGAGCTTGTTGCCTTTTGTAAACAAGTTGGGATCATGATGGAGCTCATTGTCCCTCACAATCCTCAAAAAAATGGTGTGGATGAAAGAAATAACAGAACTATTGAAGAATCAGTCAAGGCAATGATGAATGATCAGAATTTATCTATGTTCATGTGGGGAGAAGCAGCTATGACAGTTTTTTATGTTCAGAACAGAATTCCACATCGCATATTGAAGAACATGACTCCAAAAAAAGCCTTCTCCAGAAAGAATCCAAGTGTTGAACACTTAGGAATATTTGGATGCCATGTCTATATTCATGTTCCCAAGGACAAGAGAAAGAAGTTGGAACCTTCAAGAAAGAAAGGTATATTCATTGGATATAGTGAACAATCAAAAGCATATAGAATCTATGTTCCAAGTCAACAGAAAATTGAAATAAGTGTAGACATAACTTTTGATTAAAGGATTGCATTTAATAAATCTATAGAAGACTCCATAGACTCCAACAAAGAAGAGGAACATGAAGACACCAATGAAGATATCACATGTTCTACAAAACACCCCAGTGAAGAACCAGAACCACCACATGAACCTGTGGAACTAGTTATTGCACCTAAGACTAGAAAGAGACCAGGATCGCTTGAATCCACCTTGCAAGAAGCAGAAAAGAATAAACCTCTCAGTGGCACCTTCAGACAAAGCAAGAAACCCAAAAGGTTTTCTAGTTATGTGGCACTCATGACAAGTCTTGTTAATGTAGAACCTTCCACCTTTGATGAAGCAGTCAAGAAGAAAGAATGGAAGGAGGCTATGATGGAAGAATATCAATCCATCATGAAAAAAGATGTATGGGAATTTGTGCCCAAACCTAAAGAAAAGTCTATAGTTACTTCAAAGTGGGTTTATAAGATAAATCATACAGTAGATGGGAGTATAGATAAATACAAGGAAAGATTTGTGGCTAGAGTTTTCTCCCAGCATGAGGGAGAAGATTATGATGAGACGTTTGCTCCGGTTTCCAAATATACCTCTATTAGAGCCATCATATCTCTAGAAACATCCATGGGTTCGAGTTTAGATCAGATGGATGTAAATACCACCATTCTCAATGGATTTGTTGGTCCTAAAGTTTGCACCCAACTGCTAAAGGGAAAAGCTAAGCCACCTCAAGTTTAGAATAGTTGATTTTTAATTTGTGTTGGTCAGTCAGAGGGTTTGTTCTACCAAGACGAGCATGGTTAGTTCAGAAGATGATAAGGATGAGGGTCCTCCTTGGCTGGTGGCACATAAATGACAAACAAGTGAAATAATAAAAACAAAGGGAAACAGCAAACCACTCAATGAATAATCTGTTGCAAGAAGTTTAATACTCAAAACATCATTTCAATACATTAAACATGTATCAAAAACATAATTGCTCCCTCAGGTTGCGATAAAAACAAATCTTCACCAAGCATTAGTTGTTTTCACATGTTGCATATCAATAAAGACAAGTTATACGATAGCCGAAGGAAATGAAATGTACTTTGCACAAATAAAAAAATGCATCCAAGATAAGATAAAAACACATGAAGATTTGAATGAAACATTGTCATCAAGAGTATATTCACCAGGTAGAGATACTTAATCTTGCACAGAACGGGTCCAACCAGTTGTTGTATTGCTATCCTTTCCCCAAAAACCTCCACCCTCAAAACATACAGAAACTGCATATTTATCAAAGTTGAAGAGGCTCTCGTCCTTCTGGGACTGAGACTTAACTCTACATTAAAAATTGTAGAACAACTTATTAACTCGACAGAAACACTGCTGGAGTGCAGCAATGTATACTTCACACTTGACTTAATAAAAAAGAGTGGTTCTTATCACACACAGAAGACCACTTCTTGTGCTTTAAACTAAAAAGAGTCTTGAACTGAATAATTAAAAATTGCCACTAGCGATGAAATTGGATTGATGCATGCGCTAGAATGAACTGAGATTGGCAGAAAAAGACTACGAGCGACAGAACTGATTTCTGCAATGAGCATTGGCATGCATGCGCACTGTTTTGAGGCCACTGGAGGATAACTGGTTGTAATTGGCAGCTTCTTCACATTATCTATTTGAGGAAGAGGTAGGTCTTCTGGTGTTTTTCCTATATTCTTTGACATTCTTGTTTTCTCTGTGATGGACTGGTCATGGTCTACTAGCGCTCTGCTTCTCCTCGTGACTTTCTTTTGATTATCTGGCTTAACGCCCAGTTTGTTGCCACACGTTGTTCTCGATTTATACCCTGGACATGATATAAGCACGTGATTGCGGAAGTTTTCAAGGTCGGTTTGGGTCCACACCGCTCTGTCCCCCGCAATCCACCACCAGTTGCCACGTACCTCACAATCTATACCATGGTTTCAATTACGGGACCGCTCTGGAAAATTAACGTTCGAGCATTTTCCATCCCCGCAATGAAGTCTGGTCGTCGATCTTGTTGCAATATGAGATCTGGGTAGCCCTACTATTTTAGCGCCCCTGATAAAGTTTCTATATGTCTGCCATATTAGAACTCCCCTAGCTATACTTAGCGATGGCGCAAATTTCTTAGAACTCGGGAGCTTTTGAACGCGGAGCATGACTATCTCCCAAAGTGACTTTCTCCCAAAGTGACGTGGCAGTCTCTCGTCACTTCGGCACTTCGAAGTTTGGGTGTTTCAGATTGTGAAGCATGAAAACCTCTTGAAACAGTACAGGCCCGAAGTGACGTGTCTTTAGAAGGAGAGTGACACATGTCAAATGAAATCGAGCAGATGACGTGCCCCAAGGTTCTTGAAAAGAATGCCAAGTGTCGCAAAGGCTAAACGCTACGAGTATCAACAGATGAGTGCCACGCGTCTTAACAGTTGAATGCTAGCAGTGTTAGGGCCCGGTTGACATGGCAGTCTCTCGTCACTTCAGAATTTCGGGCTTCGGGAGTTCGGGATGTAAAGCATGGAAATCTCCCAAAGTAGTATGGGCCCAGTTGACATGGTAGTCTCTCATCATTTCGGCATTTCGGGCTTTGGGAGTTTGGGCTGTAAAGGATGGAAATCTCTCGAAGTAGTACGGGCCTGGTTGACGTGGTCGTCTCTCATCATTTTGGCATTTTGGCTCTTCGAGACTTCTGTCTGGTCGTTAATCCTTGCGCGACTTTGAAACTTTGAATGCACAAGTCATTAATCTGAACTGTACATGGGATATTCACCGTTGAAAATTGAACTTGTCTGTTTGTTCGTATTTCAAGCCCAAAATGGACTACTCTGAGTGTTGCATTTTGCTTATGGTTTTTCCCTGTGCATACAACATACTTGACCGACCTGTTGTAAGCTCAATAAAAGGAAAACAAGATGACAATTAATTTGAACCAAATCACGATATGTGTTTATCCTTCAATAAAAATAGAAAAAATCTGTGCAAAGAATCAGTCAAGCAAGCCAACAAGGAAAACCAAGTTATTGAACAAATGGGAAATCGACTTTATCAACCAGAAAAGGAAAAATTGGATGAAGGCATAGGGAAATGAGAGAGGAGAGGCAGGGGTGAAGACCTAGGTTACAAGATTAGCTCCAACCAGGAATAGCACTTCCCTACAAGGTGCTAAGAACAGTAGATCAGTGCCTTATCCATTGGGCTCAATAACTTGCTCCCACCTTCCTTTTCTTACCTCTATTTCCATGTATCTCTGCCACCGTCTCTCAGCCATGTATCTCTGAAAATTAACGTTGAAGCTAACCCCAGTGCCTTTGTTGGGATATGGAGTCTTTATTGAAACTTGAAACTGTAGCTAGTGCCTTTGTTGGGCTATGGAGTCTCTTATTCAAACAAGCTACTGAAAATCAACACACTGAAAAACAATTTGCAAACTAAAAATTAAAAATAAAATTCTCGAACTGTGAGCTTATTCTCCTACTACCTACTCTATTTGATTGAAAACCAACTCCATCATGTGTAATTCCATTTCCAATGAAACCAAGAAACCATTTGATTGAGAACCATTACTCTGTGCAAGTCATTGTTTAAAATAATCTGAAAGGGGTATAACAAATGTGACAAAAAGTTAGCAGGCATCTGGTACTTACGATTGCAAATGATGATCATGCTAAAACTTACAACCTTTGGGGTTTTGGAAAAACAAGAATCCATCCAACTTGTTATTGGATCTTGAAACTCGTGGAAAGCCTCCAACTGGTTGAGAAGACAAAGTAGTTGTTGTATGAGATCTGCATTATTGATAAGATTATACTCTTCATGTTCTCCTTGAAACAACTCACTAATATCAAATGCTTCACAAACATTAAGGGAAACAAAACACTCTTGATACTTCTCATCTGGTTGTTCGAACTGAGAGAGTATGTCTTCTACATGGCTGGTTTTTTCTCGTTCATGTTCCAGAAGGTCATTTTCAGACTTATAGATTTCTTGTTGCTCAATGACTTATGGGGAATGTAGATCCATACCTACTATAAAAGCAGGTTTGAAATGTGGATTTGGTAGATCCTCTTCATAACTAGTAAATGGAGTTTTTTCAACTTCAAATATATCACAAACAAGTGCTAAATCTTCATGAAAAATTTGAGAAACAAATTGATCACAATGATCACTATCATTAGTTGCATCACGAACACAAAGATGAAAAACATTATGTTGGAAATCCAAACTAAATAAGGATTTAACATCAACATTTATTTCCTTCTCATCATCATTTTCAGTTTTAAAAGAATGTTGAAAGTCGTCATGATGTATAACAGAATTGGAAGAAGATACAATTGATAATAAATCTTCTTTCTCTTCCTCGACATCATCGTCCCTTTCATCTATATTGCTAGAAGAACTAATAATGGACTGTTGAATATAAGATTCAAATTCTTCACAACAATTTTCACAAAGTAAATCAGTTGGAAAAAACCTTTTACAATGATCACTAAATGTTGCATGGAACTGTTTCAGGGAATATACGCTAGCAGGAGGAAAGGATCAATACCATTCACGAGCATCTCCCTCTAATGAGTACATGAACATCTTCATTAAAACATCCGCATGATGTATACCCAACTTATGCATGACTTCATGGAAATCAAGCAAATGATATGCATGGTTATCATCTTTATTTTCTCTAAATTTGGGCAAGTAATCACCCCATTCATCTATAGTAGGAACAGTATTTGGAAAACCAGGAACAGCAAAGAAATTAAAAGGAGCAAACCTTCGAGCCAAGATGGATTCCATCTGAAAATATGACTTCTTAAAATTGTGGAGTCGCCACTGGATTATTTAACCATGGAGTCGCCAGGTGAATGCTCTGTAGTCTAAATGTGTTTGGTCTTTGTTCACCATCAAAGATCAGATCTAATCGTTGTCATTCTCCCAGGGAAAGATATTTCATTACTTTGTTCCCCGGCAATGGTGCCAGAAGATGTTGGTCCTAAAGTCTGCACCTAACTGCTAAAGGGGCAAAGCTAGGCCACCTCAAGTTTAGAATAGTTGATTTTTAATTTTTGTTGGTCAGTCAAAGGGTTGGTTCTACCAATACAAGAGCATGGTTGGGTCGGAAGATGATAAGAATGAGGGTCCTCCTTAGCTAGTGGCACACTAATGACAGACAAGTGAAATAATAAAAACAAAGGGAAACAACAAACCACTCAATGAATAATCTGTTGCAAGAACTTTAATACTCAAAACATCATTTCAAGACATTAAACATATATCAGAAACACAATTGCTACCTCAGGTTGCGATAAAAACAAATCTTCACCAAGCATTAGTTGTTTTCACAGATTGCATATCAATAAAGACAAGTTATACAATAGCCAAAGGAAATGAAATGTACTTTGCAAAAATCAAAAAATGCATCCAAGATAAGATAAAAACACATGAAGATTTGAACGAAACATTGTCATCAAGAGTATATTCACTGGGTAGAGAGCTTTAATCCTACATAGAGCGGGTCTAGCCAGTTGTTGTATTTTTATCCTTTCCCCAAAAACCTCCACCCTCAAAACATACAGAAACTGCATATTTATCAGAGTCGCAGAGGCTCTCGTCCATCTGGCACTAAGACTTAACTCTACATTAACAATTGTAGAACAACTTATTAACTTGACAGAAATATTGTTGGAGTGCAACAATGTATACTTCACACTTGACTTAATCAAAAAGAGTGGTTCTTATCACACACAGAAGACCACTTATTATGCTTTAAACTAAAAAGAGTCTTCAACTAAATAATTAAAAACTGCCACTAGTGATGAAATTGGATTTATGCATGAGTTGGAATGAACAGGGATTGGAAGAAAAAGACTAGGAGTGACAGAACTGATTTCTGAAATGAGCATCGGCATGCATGCACACTGTTTTTAGGCCACTGGAGCATAATTGGTTGTATTTGGCAACTTCTTCACATTATTTGTTTGAGGAAGAGGTAGGTCTTCTGGTGTTTTTCCTGGAGTCTTTGACATTCATGTTTTCTCTGTGATGGACTGATCACGGTCTACTAGCGCTCTGCTTCTCCTCGTGACTTTCTTTTGATGATTTGACTTAACGCCCAGTTTGTTGCCATGTGTTGTTCTCGGATTAGACCATGGATGTGATATAAGCACGTGATAGCACAAGTTGTCAAGGACGGTTTGGGTCCACACTGCTCTGGCCCCCGCAATCCACCACCAGCTGCCATGTACCTCACAACCTATACCATGGTTTCAATTGCGGGACCTCTCTGGAAAATTAACGTTCGAGCATTTTACATCCCCGCAATGAAGTGTGGTCGTCGATCTTGTTGCAATCTGAGATCTAGGTAACCCTACTATTTTAGTGCCCCTAATAAAGTTTCTATTTGTCTGCCATATTAGACCTCCCCTAGCCATACTTAGCGATGGCGCAAATTTCTTAGAGCTCGGTATATTTTGAACGCGGAGCATGACTATCTCCCGAAGTGACTTTCTCTCGTAGTGACGTGGCAGTCTCTTGTCACTTCGACACTTCGGAGTTTGGGAGTTTCGGATTGTGAAGCATGAAAACCTCCTGAAATAGTACGGGCCCGAAGTGAAGTGTCTTCAGAAGGAGAGTGACACGTGTCAGATGAAATCGAGCAGATGATGTGCCCCAAGGTGCTTGAAAAGAATGCCACGTGTTGCAACGGTTGAATGCTACGAGTCTCAATAGAAGAGTGCCACGCGTCTTAACAGTTGAATTCCACACGTCTTCGGTAGATAAGTGCCATATGTTGAATTGAAAAACACTTGTGGAGAGGTAGGGCCTAGTTGACGTGACAGCCTATCGTCACTTCGGCATTTCGGGCTTCGGGAGTTTGGGATGTAAAGCATGGAAATATCCCGAAGTAGAATGGTCCCAGTTGACATGGAAATCTCTCGTCACTTCGGCATTTCAAGCTTTGGGAGTTCGAGATGTAAAGCATGGAAATCTCACGAAGTAGTACAGGCCCGGTTGACGTGGCAGTCTCTCATCATTTCGGGATTTCGCCTCTTCGGGACTTTTGTCTGGTCGTTAATCCTTGCACGACTTTGAAACTCTGAATGCACGAGAGCCTTTAATATGAATTGTAAATGGGATATTCACCGTTGAAAATTGAACCTATATGTTTGCTCGTATTTCAAGCCCGAAATGGACTGCTTTGAGTGTTGCATTTTTCTCACGGTTTTTCCGTGTGCATACAACATACTTGATCGACCTTATGTAACCTCAATTAAAGGAAAATAAGATGACAAATAATTCGAACCAAATCACTATATGTGTTTATCCTTCAAGAAAAACAAAAAAACTTTGCGCAAAGAATCAGTCAAGCAAGCCAACAAGGAAAACCAAGTTATTGAACAAATGGGAAACTGACTTTATCAACCAGAAGAGGAAAAATTTGACGAAGGCATAGGGAAATGAGAGAGGAGAGGCAGGGGTGCAGAGATAGGTTACAACAAGAGTAATTGAGGAAGAGGTATATATAGAGAGACCTCAAGGCTTTGAGGTACACACAAGGGAATCCCATGTATGCAAATTGAAGGCGGCCTTGTATGGACTCAAGCAAGCATCAAAAGCTTGGTATGCACGTATTGATAGCTATTTGATGAGATTTGGATTTTCCAAGAGTCATGTCAATTCAAACCTCTACTACAAGGTTGTGAATAATGTACCTGTGATTCTATTGTTATATGTTGATGATTTTTTCTTGACAGGTGCAGAGCCTCTCATTATTCAGTGTAAGAAGGAACTAGCCTCAGAATTTGATATGAAGGATCTTGGTCTCGTGCACTATTACGTGGGACTAGAAGTATGGAAGAAGCGTGGTGAAGTCTTCCTAGGACAAGGGAAGTATATTGTAAAGATCCTTCAGAAGTTTGGGATGATGGATTGCAAATCCATGGCAACTCCCATGGTAATAGATCTGAGGAAGTTGAGAGACAACGATTTTGATCTAGTAGACTCATCCCTGTACCAGTCGTTGATTGGCTCATTGATGTGTTTGGTAAATACCAAGCCGAACATTTTCCCTGATGTGAACATGTCAGTGAGTTCCAAGTGGAACCCATACATGAGCATTGGATAGATGCAAAGCATATATTGAGATAACTTCGTGGGATGATAACTTATGGTTTGAGATATGCCTCAAACAGTGAAGTACAATTGCATGGATTTACTGATTCATATTGGGCAGGGAGTGCAGATGACAGAAAGAGTACTTATGGTATGTGTTACAGTTTGGTATATGCTATGATCTCATGGGCTAGTAGGAAACAGAAGTATGTTGCACTCAGCATTGCAGAAGCAGAATATATTGCAGCTTTTGATGCTTGTATGGAAGCAGTGTGGCTCTATAAGTTGGTTTCTAGATTGTTTGATTAGGTGTTGGATTCGACAGTGATATATTGTGATAACCAGAGCTGTGTGAATCTCTCATAGAACCCGATGTTCCATGACAAGTCAAAGCACATTGAGATCAAGTACTATTTTCTCCGTCATAAAGTCCAAAGGGGAGAAGTGGTTATCCAGTATATCTAGTGGAGAAAAGTGAATAATTTGATGAAGCCTCTGTCCAAGATAAAGTTTACATACTTGAGGGACAAGTTGGGACTAGTGGAGATTGCTCCCTTGGTTGAAAGGGAGAAGATTACTTCCTCGATTGGGAGGGATTGTTGATGTGTGGCATCATGGATTGTCAGTGAGTTGTGGATCTGTATCATGCTAGTACAACTTAGAGATGGTCATACAACTTAGATATTATGCTTACATCATGCTAGTTATGATCATGCTAGTACAGCTTAAATATGATACAGACGGTTAGAGTTGTCAATGATCCAGTGGACTGAGGTGCATCATGCTAGTACAGCTTAGAGGTGGACATATAGCTTAAGATATGATGTATTGACCTCATGCTAGTTATGTTCATGCTAGTACAGCGTAGAGATGATGTTGGTGAGCCACATCATGCTAGATATGGCCATGTTAGTACAGCTTAGAGATGGCATACAACTTAGATATGATGCATTGGCATCATGCTAGTACAGCTTAGAGATGACCATACATCTTAGAGATGATGAAGAGGGTTGGTGTCATGCTAGATATGATCATGCTAGTACAGCTTAAAGGTGGCTTACATCTTAGATATGATGCATTGGCATCATGCTAGATATGTCACGCGGGTACATCTTAGAGATGGCACAGTGAGGCATTGATCTACATCGTGCGAGTACAGCTTAGATATGATGCATTGGCATCATGCTAGATATGTCATGATAGTACGGCTTAGAGATGATGTAGATGATACTCCAGATCACGTCAGTACAGCTTAGATATGATGCATTTGCATCATGATAGTACGGCTTAGAGGTGATGCAGTTGATGACATTGTTGATGCAGGATGATATCAGATGATATGTGTTATCACTGAAAAATCGTTTGTAGCATTGCACACAATGGTTGAAGAAAGACATCAATTCCAGCAAAAATTAGTACACCTACAGCACCAAAATCCATCAAAAAGGCATAAAACTATACACTTGGTTCAAAAATCAAAGTGTGCAAATTCACCAAAGGAAACGTGCACACTATGTGCAAAATACGCGGGCCAACACAGCCCTAATTGCGCA
>JASDQU010100561.1:452413-466593 GCA_032191745.1 Picea mariana
AGGGAGCACTGATATGTGGCATCATGCATTGTCAGTGAGTTGTGGATTTGTATCATGCTAGTACATCTTAGAGATGATCATACAGCTTAGAGATGATGCTTGCATCATGCTAGATATGATCATGCTAGTACAACTCAGATATGATACAGATGGTTGGAGTTGTTGATACAGTGGCCTAAGGAGCATCGTTCTAGTACTGCTTAGAGGTGGACATACATCTTAGAGATTATGCTTGCATCATGCTAGTTATGTTCATGCTAGTACAACTTAGACACCATGTTGGTGAGCCACATCATGCTAGATATGATCATGTGAGTACAGCTTAGAGGTGGCATAAGACTTAGATATGATGCATTGGCATCATGCTAGATATGTCATACTAGTACGACTTAGAGATGATCATATAACTTAGAGATGATGCAGGAGGGCTCCTGTCATGCTAGATATGATGATGTGAGTACAGTTTAGATGTGCCATATAGCGTAGATATGATGCATTGGAATCATGCTAGAAATGTCATGCTAGTACGGGTTAGAGATGATCATTCAACTTCGAGGTGACACAGTGAAGCATTGATCTACATCATGCGAGTACGGCTTAGAGGTGGACATACAGCTTAGAGATGATGCATTGGCCTTATGCTAGTTATAGTCATCCTAGTACGGCTTAGAGATGATGTAGATGATACTCTGGATCACGTTACTACAGCTTAGATATGATGCATTTGCATCATGCTAGTACGGCTTAGAGGTGATGCAGTTGATGACATTGTTGATGCAGGATGATATCAGATGATATGATTTGATTGTTGTGGAGACTACATGTCTCTGGACAATAGTTGTATGCTATTGTGGTGGATGTGATCCACCGGTAGTGAATGTATGTCACTAGTTAGTAATTGTGTGCTACTAGGAGTGGTTGTATACCACTGAATAGTAGTTGTATACTACTATGGATAGACACAATTGTGTTCTATTGGATGGCATTCTAATTGCCACGGAGACTATCTAGATGGATAGTGATGTTGGTGCTCGTGATTTGATCTATGTGATCATGAGATAGCATGTGTGGCTATGATGATGCTACCGGTTGAATGGTTTGTTTGTGCTCAAGACCATTGTCGATAATACCTCCATAGTTAGGAGGGAGTGTTGATGTTACGATAGTTGCGAGAGGTATTAACCTCTACATGTAACCTTTGACGAGACTAGAATATTCCAGGAAGCAAGAGAAACCCTAAATAGTTGGGTAATAACCCTAGAAGACAAGTCGACTCAAGAGAATATTTTATATTAAATTATTAACCTCCAGAAGAAGAAGTCGGCCCAATTAGATCACTTGGATGACTATAAATAGAGGGCGCTTGAGCTCATTTGCACTCACTCACTCTCACAACTGCATAAGGACTAGTGGTGTGCATGACTGGAGGAGAGTTGCAATTGCTGCAGTGGTGACTTGGTCTTTGGTTATGGTTTGGACTTTCTGCTTGGTACGTTGGCTTTGGAGAGAGGTACGCTACCTTGGTTGGCTATTGCTTCTAGTGATTGCTTCCGGAATTATTCTGTCTGTCAAGGTTAAGGTGCTCGAGGGTGGTCTTTATGCCTATGGTTGGGTGACAATATAGTGATATTGTCTATGGTGAAACAAGCACACCTATTATTTTAACACCATTCACCAAGTTCTTCTGGCTCTAATTCGATGATCGATCAAATCTCCAAAATCGAGTCTTCTCTCGTCGAAAGATAGTGAGAAGGGACCCTGATTTTTAAATAGACCCTGATTTTCAAATCGACCTCCCTTGCCACCAATGCTTTGTTTTCTTCTTGTAATTTCTTTGAAGCCTCCTCGCAACCTTTGAACTTTGCTCTTGAACATAAAGCCTTGCATTCGAAAAAAAATTGAAGTGTCACTGTTATTGGGCAAGTGAACTACTTGAGTTCATTTTTTGAAACCCAAGTTTGCATTGCAAATCCTAGCTAAGATTCAAAGCTTTGCTATAATAGTATGCTCTTTAGATCAGAGTTAATATCACCATCCTTCAAAGCTTTATGACGATGGTATGCACTTTAGGTCAGAGTCAATATCACTATCCTTAACACTGGTTTTCATTTTGAATTGTTGGGAGGTAGCTATTAATTCGTTTAATTCGATTTTTTTAGCTAAACCCGCATGCCCTATTTATCTGTTGCACTAACTAGTAGGGATTTCTATATCGCTACCAAAGGACACTGCAAGGGGAAGAAACGTGTGCAAAAGAAACCAGTTGCAGGGCCAACTAAAGGAAACAAGCGAGATCATGGAGGTCACTAAAGAAACAACACCGACAAGCGAACAAACTCTAGAATAGCAAAATCATCGATGAAAAGGGAGAAAAATTTACCACATACATAGCCAATGATGAATCCCAAAGACGTTAAATTGCCCATTTTTGCAGACAATTCAAAGCTCTGCTACAATGGTATGCTCTTTAGATCGGACTCAATATCACCATACTTCAAAGCTCTATGACAATGGCATGCACTTTGGATCAAAGTCAATATCACCATCCTTAACACTAGTTTTCATTTTCAATTGCTAGAAGGTAACTATACATTCGTTTAATTCGATTGAGCTAAACCCGCATACCTGATTTATGTGTTGCACTAGCCAGCAGGGATTTCTTTATCGCTACCAAAGGACACTGCAAGGGGAAGCAAGGCATGCAGAAGAAACCAATTGAAAGGCCAACCGAAGGACCCAAGTGAGATCATAGAGGTCACTAATGAAACAACATCAACAAACGAACAAACTCCACAGTAGCAAAATCATCAATTAAAAGGGAGAAGAAATCTACCTAGGGCACACAGCGAATGATGGATCCCAAAGATGTTGAATTGCCCATTTATGCAAACAATTTAAAGCTCTACTACGATGGTATGCTCTTTAGATCATAGTCAATATCACCATCCTTCAAAGTTATGTGACGATGGTATTCACTTTAGGTCAGACTCAGTATCACCTTCCTTAACGTTGATTTTCATTTTGAATTGTTGGGGCGTAACTATCAATTCGTTTAATTCAATTTTTTGAGCTAAGCTAAACCCACATGCCCTATTTGTGTGTTGCATTAACCAACATGAATTTATATATCGCTACAAAAGGACACTGCAAGGGGAAGAAACTTGTGCAGAAGAAACCAATCGCAAGGCCAACTGAAGGACACAAGTGAGATCATAGAGGTCACTAAGGAAACAACACCAACAAGCGAACATACTCCACAATAGCAAAATCATCAATTAAAAGGGAGAAGAAATCTACCTAGGACACACAGCAAATGATGGATCCCAAAGATATTAAATTGCCCATTTATGAAAACAATTCAAAGCTCTGCTACAATTGTTTGGTCTTCAAAGCAAACTCAATATCACCATCCTTCAAAGCTTTGTAACGCAGGTATGCACTATAGGTCATAGTCAATATCACCATCCTTAACACTGGTTTTTATTTTGAATTGATAGGAGGTAACTATTAACTCGTTTAATTTGATTTTTTGATCTAAACTCGCATGCCCTATTTATGTGTTGCACTAACCAACAGGGATTTCTATATCACTACCAAAGGACACTACAAGGGGAAGAACAGGGGCAAGAGAAACCAATTGCAGGGCCAACCAAAGGACCCAAGTGAGATCATAGAGGTCACTAAGGAAACAACACCAACAAGCAATCAAACTCCACAATAGAAAAATCATTTGTGAAAAAGGAGAAGAAATCTACCTAGGGCACACAACCAATGATGGACCCCAAAGATGTTTAATTGCCCATTTATGCAAACAATTCAAAGCTCTACTACGATGGTATGCTCTTTAGATCCAAGTCAATATAGTCATCCTTCAAAACTCTATGACGATGGTATGCACTTAAGGTCAGAGTCGATATCACCATCCTTAACAAAGGTTTTCAATTTGAATTGTTGGGAGGTAACTATTAATTCATTTAATTAGATTTTTCGGCTAAAACCATAGGCCCGCCCTATTTCTCTGTTGCAGTAACTAGCAAGGATTTTTGTATCACTACCAAAGGACATTGCAGGGGGGAGAAACATGTGCGAGAGAAACCAATAGCAAGACCAACCAAAGGACCCAAGTGAGATCATAGAGGTCACTAAGAAAACAACACCAACAAGTGAACAAACTCCACAATAGCAAAATCATCAATTATAATGGACAAGAAATCTATGTAGGGCACACATAGCCAATGATGGATCCCAACGTTAAATTCCCCATTTAAGCAAACAATTCAAAGCTCTGCTACGATTGTATGCTCTTTAGATCAAAGTCAATATCACCATCCTTCAAAGCTCTATGACAATGGCATGCAATTTAGGTCAATGTGAATATCATCATCCTTAACACTGGTTTTCATTTTGAATTGTTGAGAGGTAACTACTAATTCATTTAATTTGATTTTTTTAGCTAAACCTACATGCCCTATTTATGTGTGGCACTAACCAGCACAGATTTCTACATCACTACCAAAGGACACAAAAGCAGAAGAAACCAATTGCAAGGCCAACCAAAGGACCCAAGTGAGATCATAGAGGTCACTAACGAAACAACACCAACAAGCGAACAATTCAAAGACGGATCCCAAAGATGTTAAATTGCCCATTTATGCAAACAATTCAAAGCTCTACACCGATGGTATGCTCTTTAGGTCATAGTCAATATCACCATCCTTCAAAGCTCTGTGACGATGGATGCACTTTAGGTCAAAGTTAATATCACCATCCTTAACACAAGTTTTCATTTTGAATCGTTGGGAGGTACCTAATAATTCATTTAATTCGATTTTTGTGTTGCACTACCAACGAGGATTTCTATATCACTACCAAAGGACATTGCAAGGGGAAGAATTAAATTGCAAGGCCAACCAAAGGACCCAAATGAGATCATAGAGGTCGCTAAGGAAACAAAACCAAGCAAACAAACTCCACGATAGTAAAATCAACAGTTTAAAGGGAGAAGAAATCTACCTAGGGCACAGCCAATGATGGATCCCAAAGATGTTAAATTTCCCATTTATGCAAACAATTCAAAGCTTTGCTACAATTGTATGCTCTTTAGATCAAAGTCAATATCACCATCCTTCAAAGCTATGTGATGATGGTATGCACTTTAGGTTAGAGTCGATATCATTTTGAATTGTTGGAAGTTATCTATTAATTCATTTAATTTGATTTGCTTAGCTAAACCCGCATGCCCTATTTATGAGTTGCACTAACAATTAGGTAATTGTATTGTATGCTCTTTAGATCAAAGTCAATATCACCATCCTTCAAAGCTATGTGACGATGGTATGCACTTTAGGTCAAAGTCAATATCATTTTGAATTGTTGGTAGTTATCTATTAATTCATTTAATTCAATTTGTTTAGCTAAACCCATATGCCCTATTTATGAGTTGCACCAACCATTAGGTATTTTTTATATTGCTACCAAAGGATACTGCAAGGGGAAGAAACGCATGTAGAAGAAACCAATTGCAAGGCCATTCGAAGGACCCAAGTTAGATCATAGAGGTCACTAAGAAAACAACACCAACAAGCAAACAAACTCCACAATAACAAAATCATCAGTTAAACAGAGAAGAAATCTACATAGGGCACACAACCAATGATGGATCCCAAAGATGTTAAATTGCCCATTTATGCAAACACTTCATGCACCATTAGGTTTGATGAGAGCCATGCATGCAATGAACTATTTCCCCTAATCAAAGATGGAAAATGGCTCAAGGATGACAAGAGCTTGGATGATAGAGAAGTGCCAACTATAGCACAAAATTTGAAGAAATCTTTCATACACAATGCCGCAACATAACTTCCAATGATGCCTCGTGCAAAAGTGATTAGATATCTAATACAACATTTAGAGGTCAACACAAGAAATTCTGAATGACTAGAGAAAGTGTAGGTTTTGATGTACATAAATGGTCAAAGGTTGAAATCTATTTCACCAATGAGTGACCGAGAATTTTTACTAGTGACCATCACTACTATAACATCCTTAGCTTATTGGTACGAGGAAAGGATGACTTTCAAAGCTTTAAGCAACAAACCTTTCCCTAGCAAGAACCTCAAAAATCTAGAAACACATGAACAGCATAATCGATCAGGAATATTTATAGAGGGACAGATTCAACTCAGGTGAAGATACCCTGGGTGCCAATCATATACGAGATCAATGGAGGCGACAAAATTTTCAACTGAACCACTATCATTTCCAGCTTTCCAACTCCCTTGCAAAAGCCAAATAAAAAGACCCAATTGAATACATTTTTTAGAACCCCGCAATTGTTGCATGTCCTCTTACCTATTAAATATGATTGGTGCTCCCATAGAGCAACCCCTTTTGCATGTATATGTCAAAGACTAGTGGAAGAATAGGTATAAATTTCAGTTTGAACTTATCTGTGATGACTGCTTGGTACACCATTGTATAAAATTCCTAAATCCTGTAATCACAGTAAATGGAAGCAATCAATGACTAGTTCTAATCCAAGTTCTAAACGCTAGCAACCTCAAGTAAGATTCCAATTGTCATCAAACAAAATTAAAAAAATAAAAGATATAAAATCCATTTCAAAGTTGTAAAAACTAACAAGGCTACACTGGAAATAATTACTAAAATTAGATTGGATAAAAGAAGAATATATTCAGACTCGGAGCAGAACAGTGAAAATGATAAATATAAATAATTCCAAACACCATTCAACGTGATTAATTATGGGAAAAGCTAATAAGAATGTCAAATGAACAACTAAATTCAAGCACAAACAGAACTATGATCAAAGTCATGCTCGGCAGGCTTTTAAAGCTGCGCCAAAGCCACGATATGTTAAATTGAATTATATATGCTCTTATACTCCCGCCTCCCATCTTAACGTGTCGTCTTTTGCCTAAGGAGCCTTGAAATATATATACAGTGAAATGGCTTCCATTGTTTTCTAGAACCCAGAAATCAAGAACATACCACTTCTAAATCCTGCAATCGTAGTAAATGAAATCCTGTAATCACAGTAAATGTAAGCAAGCCTGTTCTACCCTTTTTACCATTTCTGATCATATTTTCTGGTTAATTTTACCTGAAATCCAGACAGAAAATTGTTGAAATTGCATATTTCAGTTGTTATATCCACATAATTGCATATTTTTGTTGTCAAATCTGTGCATAATCAGAGTGTTACAGGGGTTTTTCAGGGCACTGAATACATCTATGCATGCATTCAAAAATGCAGTATAACCATCGAAAAACTGGAATTTCACAAAAGACTGTATTCACTGAATTCCTGTGATGGTTGTTGTCAAAAAATAGTCAAAAACATAGAACCATTTCCAACAGCCATCACCGTAATTTCTTGCTACAATTGTTGGTGAAATCACAGTTTTTCATTGGTTAACTACATTTTTTAATGCATAAATGTATTCAGCACCCTGAAAACCCCTGTAACACTCAGATTATGCAGATTTAACTACTGAAATCTGCAATTATGCAGATTTAACAATTGAAATCTGCAATTCCAACAATTTCTAACCAGATTTCAGGCAAAATTGACCAGAAAATATGACCAGAAATGGTCAAAAACGTAGAATGTTTAGACTACATCAGTAGCACTGAAATCAATTGACTAATTTTAATCCAAGTTCTAAACGTTAGCAGCCTCACTTACGATTTCCATTCGTCATTAAACAAAATTAAAACAAAGGTGGGAATAAATCCACTTCAAAATAGTAAAACGTAACAAAGTTAAAATGTACAAATCATTACTTCATTTGTAGAGCGTTAGATAATTTTCCTAAAATAAGATTTGGATAAAGAACCAAATATTGAGAGCAGAAAATGGGAATGAAAATTTAATTAGTTCCAAACATCATTCAACATAATTAATCATGTAAATGAACAATTGGAATGCATATCCAAATCTTATTTTCCTAAAATAAGATTTGGATAAAAGAACCAAATATTGAGAGCAGAAAATGGGAATGAAATATTTAACTAGTTCCAAACATCATTCAACATAATTAATCATGTAAATGAACAATTGAAATGCAAGCACAACAAAACTATGAAGAAGCCATGCTCGAAGTCATGCTCTGCAGGCTTTTTCAGTTGAGCCATAGCCGTGACAGGATAAATTGAATTATATGTGCTATTTTACACCCATTTCCCATCTTGTTCACAGCACCGGATAGACTTCAAATTCAATAAAAATGCAGGTACTTGAAAATTCAACAACTTTATCAAATATATAATATTTTTTTATTTTTGAGTTACTCTACAAAAAATTAACGTGACGGCCCTATATATTTTAAGTTAACAAGTAACAATTTGGCATTTAAGTTCTCTCGATTCGTTGAAAGACACCTCCATCCATACATTTGCAAAAATCTGGCCGGTTACAATACTCCTAGAGTATAACACGAAAGACACTTCCATCAATAAAACATTTGCAAAACATCTGGCCGGTTACAATACTACGGTATAACACACGGTAAAACCACCTAAACGCAAATATCTAACAAATCTAGTCCCCTAAACACAAATAACTAACAAATCTGGTTTTAGAAGTTAAAAAATAAAAACCTAAAAAGAATGTAGCATCGCCTCTCTAGGCTTGGACAAGTGACAACGATACACCCAGCTACGTCACTCTGACTAGATCACCCTTTCCTTTGGTTCTTGGAAATATATCTAACCTTCAAAATGTCCAACTGACATTGCCATGCCCGTTGACCTTTTCCTTTAGTTTTAGAAGTTAAAAAATAAAAACCTAAAAAAAGAATGAAGCATGCCTCTCTAGGCTTGGACAAGTGGCAATAATCCACCCAGCTGCGTCATTCTGACGAGATCGCCCTTTCCTTTGGTTCTTGGAAATATATCCAACCTTCAAAATGTCTAACTGACATTGCCATGCCCGTTGACTTTTATCTTCTACTACTGTTAATATATCAACCAAGCAAAACCCATAATAAACAAACAATTGAACATAAATAACACCAAATAAACAAAAATCCGATCGAACTTTTTCCAAGTTTAAACCAAAATCCAATCGAAAATTTAAAAAATTGTAGATTTCGGTGGTTGAGATCACATATTTCAGGTGCCCTAGGATTGTTGAGGGCACTGAATTGATTTACACATTTAAAAGCATGATTTAAGCAGGCGTAAATTGTGATTTCGCCAACAATTATGTTGCCAGATTCCAGAGATAATTACCGGAAAGTCAAAAACATAGAATGTTCAGACTGCGCCTCCCTAGCTAACAGGAGGTACAACTGCATAATCCACTGAAGCTATTCTAAAAGTCTAATCATGGGAAAATACATTATGGATCAACAGACCCTTAAGAGGGTTAAAATACGGTAAGAGATGATTAAAATACTTCACACCAGTTACACAACAATCGAAAAAGACAACATATTTATGCAAATCCATCATACACACACTACTCAATAAACCTACAAAGAGATCTCCAATGTGGTCAAAGATGAAATCCAATTTCTTGGGAGTACAGCCACCAAAATTTAGAATTACATTAACATGAGGTGATCCTTGGCCCCTCCCGAAACAACCATCAAAACAAATCTCAAATATCCACAGAAATGACGATACAGCACACCACACTGAAAAGAAAAATGTGCTGCCTATAAAATATATTGATGTCTGGTGACATAGCCATTTGCCATTCCTTGTCCAATTTATCTCGAAATAATGCAATAATATCCAAGAGAATAACGAGTCAATATAAGCAAACAAGCATTCCATGCATTGCAAAATTCGGGATTTTAAATTTACTACAAGACACGTTCTTAATCCTTGACCTCTCTAAATTCAGATATCCAATTGAAGTACAATAGTAGACAACACACAAAACACCGAAGAAGCGATCCTCTTAACAAAATTTCCATCTCTTGTAATCAATTCCCGATATTTTCTCAAATCCAATCAACAGAATTCAGTCGCAACTAAACCATATGCAAGATATCACATGGCTAGTTCTCAATTGTGTCTTAACTTTTATCTAAATTTGAAAATAAAACAGATGCAGCTGACCATCTGCAGTTTGCATCGAATCTGATAACAGAAGACTTGGCTGAGATTTCTGGTGCATAAGTTTGCACCCTTCTTTGCACGAAGACAAGTCTACCTGTAAAAGGAAAAAAATGACTGTAAAAATCATATCACATTCAGATCTTTCTAAACAGTCGAAACATGGAACTTATGGTAAACCAATCAGATAATAGCATCCACAAATGCAACTGATTTTTTAAGTCTTAACCATCGAACAGGAAGGACATAAAAGAATGCTTACCCAACAAGACAAGATCAAAGGGCATCAAAATGGTCAAAAGACAAGTGGAATGAAAAAAGGGCCCCGGAGTGAAAAGAAACCGTGAAAAAGAAAAACATAAAAGAATGCAACTACTTTTTCAAGAAACCTAGAATAAAACCATGAAACTAATTTTTTAATATACTGTAACCATGAAACCGAAGAACATAAAGATCAAAGGGCATCAAAATGGCCAAAACACAAGTGGACTGAAGAAAGAGCCCCATAGTACCAGGAATAAAACCACAAAACTAACTTATTAATATTTTGTAACCATGAAACAGAAAATCATAAAGGAGGCATACCCAACAAGACAAGATCAAAAGGCATCAAAATGGCCAAAATACAAGTGGACTGAAGAAAATTCCCCATGGGGAAAAGAAACCAATGCCTGAATCAAAGGATTAATCATTGAAACATCCTTAAAGCTTCCATCGGCATCTTCAGAAGAGAAATGGTGCAACCATTTGTACTTTATGGTGTAAACAGAAAAACATAAAGAAGGCATACCCAACAAGACAAGATCAAAAGGGCATCAAATTGGCCAAAATACAAGTGGACTGAAGAAAATTCCCCATGGTGAAAAGAAACCAATGTCTGGAACATCAAAGGATTAATCATTGAATCATCATTAAAGCTTCCATCGGCATCTTCAGAAGAGATATGATGCAACCATTTGTACCTCACCCAATTCACTTATCTAGCAGAGAAACAGTCTGGATATAAGCATAACAATAATAACATCAGTGCTCTTGGTCTGAATGGGATATCATTACTAATCAGTCTGACTAGAGTCATCAAACTATAATTTGCCATCTACACTCAACACAAAAGAAATTGATACAACAAATTTGTGTTAAACGCTTTAGTCAGAAATTTTAAATCAAAACCTCCCATTACAAACTGCACTGCTCCCACATCTGACAAACATTTCAAAAGCATAATCAAGATTCTCAGAACAGTGTTCCATAATATCAAAAAGATGCCACACTAATTCCTACCTGCAACTATCAATTACAGATATGAGCAGAGTCAGAATTCCTTCAATGCAGCAAACTGTTCGTGAGACATTCTTTTAAAGGATATGTTTTCACTAACTAATACAACTTTCTGAATAATGTCTCGAAACATATACAAATATTCAGCAAAGAATGAATGATAGCAATACTTGAAAGTAATCATGAACATTCAAATCGTCTTTTCTAATTAGGCAATATACTCTAAGAGTCTAATATTGTAGTAGTTTTAGGTTAAATAATAATGTCATAAACTACCTGAAAAATGAAACTCCAAACAACCAGTTTTGTAGGACAGCCTACACTTTGGCAATCAAACGAAGGGCACCCTACACTTTCACAATAACTGAAGGACACCCCACACTTGGAAACAAATCTTCAGAAAAGAATGAAAGATAGCAACACTTGAAATTAATAATGACCATCCAGATCAGCTTTTCTAACTAGACAATATACAATAATATTTTAGTACTTTTAGCTTAAATAAAAATGCCAGTTCGTTTGAAGAACACCCAATACTTTGACAGTCAACAGAAGCACAGCCTACACATTGTCAATCAAAGGAAGGACACTCGCACTTTCACAGCCAGCCAAAAGGAAACCCCATACTCTGGCAGCAAGCTGAAGGACGCTCTACCCTACACTTTTTGGTACTCAACAGGAGACCCTGCACTTTCACAGTCAATGGAGGCTCGCCCTACACTTTGGCAGTCAGCCTAAGGACACCCTGCACTCTGGCAGTATATTGAATGACACTACACTGTTGGTTATCAAAGGAAAGAAATGTCCCATTATACGATGTATGATCTCTGGGATAACCATTCTTCAAAGAAATCATAAATTTTAAATCTTCACCTGGAGTGATTGGAAACCATGGCAGTACTAGATCAATCTCACACTTCCAATTCAATTATTTCAGGGGGCAAACTTACCTGTCCAAATACCAAAAGGGCAGCTGCAATCATGCCCTTCCTCAAACCACATAGAAAAATCATACAACTTTTACAAATTCTAAAGCCACCATGCCAATTTTAAAAAGTTCCATTCTTTAAATAGGATGAAATACAATGGCTCAGAAAACTTTACCAAAGAGTATCAAACTACATCTAATGAGAATCAAAGTACGCTGAGCAAAACTTGTTGATTTCAATTTTCAACAAATTAAATTGTCTAGATTAATTATTTTAAACTAGCATTTTCCTTCAAAACAAGGGAACATTGAAACAAGGGCCTTCGGGAAGAAACAAGAGCTTCCCATGGACGAGTATAGAAGAAATTGTATTCTTATCACTTTCACATTGCACGTGAAACACTAACAGAGTTCAAGATACGCAATAAAATACAACAAAGAAACAACTGAAAAAGATAATGGTGGAATTTATTTTTTAAAGGCATGGAAAAAATATGATTCTTAAACATTCCACATTGCCAAGGAATGCCTTAAAGTAAAAAGCAAATCACCCCATGTAAAACACAAAATTTCAAAAAGAAAAATAACTCAAAGACAAAACTGAGAGAAAGGAAATCACTAAGGTTCCATGGGAAGTTAAAAAATGGTTCTTAGTAGCTTGCTTAACAGCAAATAGTTCATATAGACAGCAATCAAAATGCTGCAAGTGTCGAGCACTGTATAAGAGACACTGACAGAAATCATTCGCAAAAGGTTTAGCATACTTCAGATCAGTAATGCCTGTGAATGGCAATGTGGATGTCAAAATCTGGCTGTGAGAGAAGCTAGCCCAATTCGTGATGCATTCTGGATGAAGGTATGAACAAAATAATCATTAGGTTGAACTGCATCATAAGGACTTTAGCATATTAAAAACAATAACTGGGATCATCGAGACTATAATTGAAGAGAGCTATAACTTTTACATCTACAGTTGCAATTAAGTTTGCATAAAAAACTGCATAAGACAACCCTACGGAGATAGAAGCTAAGCATTTCACATAATCAGCTATGTTCAAAAACACTTGATATGATGGAGGTTTTGACAAACCATAACAAGTAACTTTCTGTATATTTGCTATTTATGTAGTGAAAGAATAATAAAGATGTTAAAACAGGATTAAAAATACAGAAACAAATTCCCACTTCAATAACTTCAGATTTATGGACAAATAAAGCTTGTATTTACTTCTATAGACAACAGATTTTTGAAAGACTACCAACCAGTAGATCTCATAATGTAGGAAAAATGGCTGCAGCATTCATAATGAATGCAAAAGGTTAAGCGACAGCATACCTAGTAAATGTTCAGGTTAAAAAAATTAAAAATTTTGGACCTCGAGTATCATGGACGAGCAAGAATTGAATGTGCGTCTGTTGGTAGAATGCAGTCCATAGACAACAGATTTTTGGAAGACTCAACCAACCAGCAAATATGGCTGAATCATTCATAATGCAAAAAGAAGATCAAGGGTTGTCATAACTCGTTAATACTCAGGACATTTTTACCATTTCAACAAGAATTTGTTCTAGTACCATAAAACAAACAAGTCAAAATATATGGATCATATTACCATATAGAGTTGCTCTGTTCATAGTACTCAGTAATGTTTTCACTTGTTATATCATTTCTATATCGACGTTGCAAATCTCCATAGGGTTTACAAAATGCTGATCAGGACTTCCAAACAGCATAATAGAAATATACATATAACAATGGGACATTTAATAAAATTCTGTTAAAAACAAATCACAAAGCATGCCAAAATATCATCTCGGAAGCCAATACTTGTATAAATGTATTTTATATTAATCCATATATACAAAAACAAGAAAATAAATGAGA
>JASDQU010100561.1:483724-508476 GCA_032191745.1 Picea mariana
ATCTTCTTGGGTGAGAGACCCAGAGGACCGATCTTGGGGGCCAGAGACGAAGCAGCTCCCACTTCACCCCCTGTGACCCTCACGTACACTTCGACCACTTGGGAAGGATCGAGCTTGGGAGGCATGGCTGTCAAATTTTTCAAAAAACCCTAAAGAATCTTCACTCCTCTTGCTGCTACTGACTGCTACCGCCCTCTGTAAATCTAGACCCCCCGATCCCCAAGTCCAAAATGATAAAACCTACAAAATGAAAAGACTAAAAACCCTGAACCCTATCTGATTTTAAAGTTCTAAAAACCCTATGATCGACGGTGTGCATTGATTGTTGAATCTGGGCCCTACGATTGCAGGTTTTGCGGGATTTAGGGTTAGGTTCGTGAATAAATACTTGCATTATGCTTTCACTGACATAAATATTTTAACTCTAAAGTTCTTAGGTTAAAATAAATAAATAAATTACTTTATTTATTACAAGATTTACAGAAATTGTAGATGTAAATATCCAAAGGCACCAAGGAACTTTCATTTACAAATTTTGAAGAATTAAAAATATAAAAATCAACATGTAAGTATTCAAAAACTTTGGCGTGATTTAATTTTGGAGTAATATTTTTGTCATTCTTAAAATTCGATTGGATGATACTAGCACAGCCGCTAACTCGCGGCTGGTGAATACCGAAAGGCGATTTACGGCTGTGCTAAAATTTGTGCGAATATTTGAAACGTCTTAATACCTATGTGAATATTTTAATATTTTTTAATTAAGTAGATGTGGTAATAAGTTAGTGAACACAATAATTTTTAAACATGATTAGGTAAATGTAAAAAAGTAAACATATAAACGGATGTCTTTATAACAGCTCGGAAGTTAATGGATGAAATCAGAGCCATTCATTTATTGTGACGACTAAGAATATTCTAGGCATATTTAATCTCGTCCATAGAAAACGTATTAAAAACTAAAAACCTATTAAATGTGCCCATTGTCAATAGGTGCACACCTTTCGGCGTAATAAAAAACTAGAATTTTTATCAATTTATAATTTCAATTTAATTTTTATCTATTTATAATTTGAATTGAATTTTTAATTATGTAAATTAATTTAAAATTAGACAAAACTTTAAAAGTATCATTTCATTCTATATAAAATTGAAAATTAAAATAATTAAAAGAAAATTATTTATATATAATTCAAAATGAAAAAAAAATATATATATATAACTTAAAAGAAAAATTATTAATTAAAAAAACTCATAGATATTAATTAAAGAAATTCACACATAAATGTTTAAAAGTATAAAAAGAAAATGGAATACAAGTACTAAAAGAAATAAAAAATGTAAACAATGAATTGAAATCCATATATACAAATACCTATAAATCTAAACAATGAATTGAAATCCATATATACAAATACCTATACAAATACCTATAGGAATCAAAAATCTAAACTATCAACTAAAATCCCTATATACATACAAGTACCTAGAGGAATCAAAAATCAAAACTATCAATTAAAATCCATATATACAAATACCTAGATAAATCAAAGAAAATCACACATATAAATATTTAGAGGTATCAAAGAAAAACCAGGCATGCAAGTACTGAAAAGAATCAAAAATCTAAACAATCAATTGGAATCCATGTATAACCAAAGAAAACTCATACAAACATTTATAAAAAATTGAAAACCAAATTATAAACATTCAAGGATGGATTTAAGAAAAATAATGCAATAGTATAAATTTTTACATACTTTGATTAAGATGGAGTATGTTTTTTTTATAATTGAGTTGTTGGTTTTTATTTTTAATATTATTTAAATAAGATATTTTTTCAATTTTTTATATTTAAATTAAAAATTTTAAACTAAAATTATTTATATAATTATAAAACATTTTCTTTGTTTTTTATTTTTATTTTTTTAAATTCATCAAAATTAATAATAATAATTTTTTATATAAAATTTAATTACATATTTTAATTATAAACTTATATCTCTTAAAAAAATAAAAAATAAAATTCTTATATATAACTTAATTTAATATTTTAATTAAAAATAAAATATTACTCAATTTGTTCTTTTAATTTTAATTAATGATGTATATAAAAAAATAAAAATAAAAACTTTCCCAATTTTGTCATCCATCATGATTACCTTTCAAACACTTTCAAGCATATTTGTGGCAATACCAAGGAGCGTAGAAAGGGTGGCTTATAAGCTGTCATTGTATTTATATAAGGGCTAGATGCATCTAGTTGGAGATTTAAGGGGTATTTCTATTTCAATGAGATATTAAAGATGGTTTTAGTCACTAAGTATGATGTTACAGTTTAAGGAGATAAATAAGGATAAATATGAATTTTTTTTATTAAATTTGTTTTATTCATAGTAAGTTGTGAGTTTTTATTTTATATATTTGCATAACTTTAATGCTTTTAAAAGGGTTCGTGAATTCTTCTTAGAAATCATTTAATGTAGTAGAGAGTCTATTTAACAATTTTAATTTCCAATGCATGTAGTTGGAGATTTATGGGGTATTTTTATTTCAATGAGATATTAAAGATGGTTTAGTCACTAAGTATGTTTAAAGGGATAAATAAGGATAATTATGAATGTTTTTTATTAAATTTGTTTTATTCATAGTAAGCTGTGGGTATTTATTTTATATATTTATGTAATTTTAATGCTTTTAAAAGGGTTCTTGAACTCTTCTTAAAAATCATTTAATGTAGGAGAAAGTCTATTTAACAAATTTTAACTTCCAAACTTCAATATTGTATCCTAAAAGCATAATTTAACCCTAAGATTTATGTTCCATGAGGGATATTGATGAGGATGTAAAATAAAAGAAATCTAGCTTATTGATTGTTAATTCATAATTCATTATATGATGGTTTTTTAAACAATAATTATGGTATTGGATTTCAGTTCATTGGAAAATTTGGGGAGCCATTCACCTTATTAATTGTCAATTCATCATATGATGGTCTTTTAAACAATAATTATGGTAATGGATTTCAATTCATTCGAAAAATTGGGGAGTCATTCACATGTATTGCTGCATAAAAGGTGTTTTCATAGTTATCTTTAGTCTTCTTGAGGATAACAGGGATTTTAAAAGTGGGTACTTGTTTCTTTGCAATATACCTAAATAGGCTAATGATTAGATATAGGTTAATAATCAATGAATTATTATAATTATGATATGACACCCATATGAAGAGTTACATCTTTCTCATAGTTTTAACTAACATTATTTTTATCTATCCACTATTTCCACTCAAACTCAATTGAAAAGTTCTCTAAGAGCTCCTCCCTTTCTCTTCCACAAGGAACAATGACAATATTTCCAGTGACACAACAAAGGTCCCTATGCCATGTTGGGATGTTGGGACATTCTTGTATGTCAAAGATGCAATGACATTGAACATAATAATAACACACTACCCTTTGATGGAATAATTATTTCTAAGACCACTAATTTTCTCTTGGCTTGTAGTATCCCAGCAATTACAACAATTCTTCCCACACTTTCTAAGGAAATCAAGAGGATGAACTTTCACGCCTACTATGGGTTCATATCTTTTTTCAAATTATCCAATAAGATGCCATTTGACAAAATAGTCCTCCTAATGCCTCCATTGCCAATGATAACAAGCTTGAAATTTGGACAATCGACTTGTTGACCAAGAAAAACCATAATTGAATCTCTTGGATATTGAATATCACACAACTTATCCTTGTGTGCAGCTTAATAGAAACCACCAAGCTTGAAATTGAGATACACAATATAAACTTTATGAGGTGAAATAACTATGTGGACCATTGCACATCTATGATTGAATTATGATGCCATGACAATCTAGTAGATCATATTAAGTAATGCCTTATGTGATGTAAACCTCTTTACATATTTTAGTTTGTAATCACAAAGCTTGAGTTGGATGAATAGATAATCTTTTTCCTAAAAGGAATTGTAATCATTTTGAAAAAAGACATTTATGGTATAGAGTTCTCCCAAGATATCATGGAGGGACCATATGTCAATTTTTTATTCATACGGCATGCCTAGAATTTTTTGTTTAACATATATTGGTCTAAGTTTCCTCTAATTGGTATTAGAGCCATTTATTGGCTGCCACAACATGTCTTTCAATCTAGACTTCAAAGAAATTAAGCACAAGCTTAGGGAAATTGAGAAAAAGTTAGAAGAAAATTTTGAAAGAGTTGCCTATCAATCTGCCCGACAAGGTTGTTGATGAAGAAGAATTATACAAATCTATGGTGGAGGATGTTGAAGATGAAGGAGCATCATTGAATGTGGATGTGGGTGATGCTCCTCATGATGCCCTTTTGAAGGCCATATTACAACTCGTCCAATTAGGTATGTTGGTGTAATTAAATGGAATTGGCATTCGTATTATGATTCTCTGGCATGCAAGCCAAAACTTGCTCCAAAATATTGTGTGCCACATTTTTCCTAGTCAATACAACTAGAAGAATTAAGTAATTCTCAAAAAGAGGATCTGCATCACTTGTTAGTATTCAGTGTGGATCCACCTGGATGTAGGGATATTGATGATGCAATATGTTATAGAGCACGATTGTCATTTTATACAATTAGACTCTAAGAAATCTACAACTCTTCACATGGTCGACATATTACAATTATAATATTTTAATTATTAACCTATATCTAATCATTAGTTGATTTAGGTAAATTACATTCTTCCAATTACTATCCCACACATGGACTACTAGATGGATCTTTTTGATCCAACAATAGAAAATGTATCCCATGCCTTGGTTTCAATCCATTTATAATCTCTCCCATTTGACCTTACAATGAAAAAATCCTAGAGCCTATTGGTAACTCTTTACACAGTTTCATCAAGATCCCAAACATAATATAGTCTATATTATATACCACATATGCCTATATATGTGTTTAGATGAACACCTCAAGGGCACTCCTTAGATCAGTTACAATGGAATTCTAGTAGGGAATGGGTCCAAACCATTGATTATGAACAAATCTCATTTTGATGTAGATTGTGACATACTCGTGGCCATTTTCACTTGAGAATTCCCCACCCAAACCCCACTCAATCGGGGAATGCATTTAATGACCACCTAATGTCCAAAATTGACAACCTTGAGGGTTTCATAGCTGGCATAGAGCAAATTTAAACTAAAAATGAAAAAAAAAAAGGACAATGGATATTAGGAGAACCATATTTAAATCTTTGAACTCTAACATAGGCGCCCTGGCTCCAACAAAAGCCTGTCATGTACCACCTCTTAAAGTCACCCCTTATAAATGTGGAAATAAACAAAAATCTCTCCCATTAAATGTAACTATGTCAAATGGGCCAACAACCAACAACATTCGTGAAATCCATGAAAATACAGTTATGTTTGAGACCTTGTATAAAGAAATTGAGAAGAGGAAATCCACAAATTCAAGGAACATTATTATCACTCAACAAAAACACAAGTCTAACCACTTTGATCATTACTCTCCCTCTCAAATCCAAATGCAAACATATAACTTAAAACGAGATTGTCGAGATTTATGAGATAGATATTCCTCGAAACTTGCTTAACATGGAATTTCTCACAACCTTAAATCCCACATGGCATTCTTGAGAATTATTCCACATAGCATCATTTTCATCTCTAGAAAACAATAGAGGTGGAAGCAAAGCAAGATGGCATTGTTCACCAAGTAAAAACTTGTTGAACACTAGTGGTCTTCACCTTTCACCCAAATCACATGAGTTAGTCACATTATATAAAAGAGGGGAAACTGCATAACATCATTATCCATGTTGCATCAAGAAGCTTATGATATGATTGATGTATGAGACAAATAGATGAGTATTACTTGTTCTAATCACAAATAAATTAACACAATAACTATTTCTTGAAAATTGGAGGGCTCGACTACCCAAGAAAAGCCAAAACATTGCAACATGGAATTTCATTGGAAAAGTTGGATGCCATGTTTCTTTAAGAGAACAAATGTAGCATGGACAAAATGCTACAATATGCAAACCTCATATGAAAGGTTCTTAGTGCCTTGCAAGGAGTTATAATGGATCATATGGAGGATTTGCAATTCTCGAAAATCCCATAACTATAAACTTATAGTATCCATCCAACAATACTCATTACATCTCAACATTCTCTTGGAGTATAATACTAGTTTCTAGTTATGAATAATAAATGTGTATGCTCTAACTTCTCTACCATGAAAGTTGGCATATGATGCACTCTTAAGACACAACAACCCCTACTCAGGGGACCCATTAATCACGAAGAAATTAACACGGTAACTATTTCTTAAATACCGAAGGGCTCCAGTGCCCAAGAAAAAGAAAAACATTGCAACATAGAATTTCTAATCACAAAGCAATTAACACGATAACTATTTCTTGAATATTGGAGGACTCGACTGCCTCAGAAAAAACAAAACATTGAAACATATAATTTCATTGGAAAAGTTGGATGTCATGCTTCTTTAAGAGAACAAATGTAGTATGGACAAAATGCTACAATATGCAAACCTCGTATGAAAGGTTCTCAGATCCTTGTAAGTAGTTCTGATGGATCATGGAGAATTGACAATTCTCTAAAATCTCATAACCATAAACATACAATATCAATCCAACAATACTCATTACATCTCAACATTCTCTTGGAATATAATACTAATTTCCAATTATGACTAATAAACGTATATGCTCCAACTTCTCTGCCATGAAAGTTGGCATGCTATGATACACTCTTAAGACACAACAAACCCTACTTAGGGGACCCATTAATATTAGTTAGTGATATTCATATCACCATCAACCTTGATGAAAAATGAGGCAGGGTAAAAAAAATATATGTAGTTGGGTATGCCTTATCATAATTGATATCAACCTTTAAGTTAATTGATATAACTCCCCACAATGGTCGTTTTACTTGGAATAATAAAAGAGGGGGGTGCAATGAATTGCATAAAGATTGGATATTTTTTGCTATCAACAAATATGATTCTTTCCATAAGATTAATATAGATCATTGGCATATCTTATTAATTTTCTTAAAAAACTTTTATCCAATGCATTTTTTTATTATAAATAATGTGGACCACCCACCTAAACGTTTACTTGGCACTTTAACATTGGTGGAATTGCACTCTAGCATTGGTGGAATTCCTATCATGGTTTTCAAGGCCATTGAATGTGTGTTTTGTAGTAGAAGCATGAACTTCTAAAAAAGATATAAAGACTTGGAAACAATAGGTATTCAGTGATTTTTTTCCACAAAACACAAGTCCTAGCGTTCGAAGCAACACAGGCTAACTTTCAATCCTTGACCAGTCAAAAACTCCTTTCTTTAGAAAATTGAAGAGTTGGAACTTCAAGAGGAATTATTTTGGGAATAGAAGTCCAAAGTCCAATGGCTCGAGGAATTAGATTGCAACACGAAGTTCTTCCACCTATCATAATTCAACATTGGAATGTTAACATAATTAATAGATTACATTCCCATTATAGAATGCTCCTTGAATCCCAGGAAGCCATGGAAAATGAACTCTCAACTTATTTTTCAATTCTCCTATTAGAGACGACCATGGGTTAGTCTAAAGTAATTCGTTAGTTTGCTCCAACATTTTGTGCATTGCCTCCAAATAGTGACAACCAATCCTTATGCAAGTTGGTTTCATGGGGAGAATTGTGACAAGCTATAGTTGATTTAGCCAAAGGAAAGGCACCAGACCCATAATGATTTCTTACTAATTTTGTTTCTTTGTACTGGGATATTTTTTCCCAAGACACTTGTAAATCAATGAAGGAGTCCAAAAGAAGTTGGTTTATTCTTAAGGCTTATAGTGTGACTTTCATTACTCTTATCCCCAAACAACTAGCAACACGGTCTATGGATAACTTATATTTGATTGCCTTGCATAATGCAATCTACAAAATTATATCAAAAGTAACATCAATTGCCTTAAACATGTCCTCCCTAAACTCATCTCATAAAAACAAAGAGGTATTGTCCCTAGTAGGCAAGTATTTGTTGGGGTCATATTAGCACAAAAAACCCTTCATTTCCTCAAATTTTAGTACAAAAAGAGGTTGATTATGAAGTTGGATCTATATAAGGCTTATCATTGTCTCAACTGGGATTTTGTGCAATAGACATTGAAATCCTTTGGCTTTGGTGATTCTTGGATTTAATGGATGATCCCTTATGTTTTCACAATTTTTTATCCCAACCTTCTTAATGGACCACACTTTCCCCCTGTTACTCCTAGGTTGGGAATTAGATAAGGTGATCCCATACCCTGTATCTATTTATCTTGATAGTTGATGGGCTAGGGAATTGAATATTGATCGTTAGGGCTAATGGTTCGATAGCATGTATTATTGTGGGATATAAACCCCATCCACCTCCAATTTGTTAACGACGCAATGTTTATAGGGGGTATTAACTATCAATAAGGTATTAGTATTTTCTCCTTTCCTTAAGATGCAAAATAAGTTAATCAAGATCAAAGATCAAAGTATTATGTTGCCATTGATGTCAAAGGATTGATGTCAAAGAGTTGATGTCAAGTGGTTTCATAGTGATAGGTTTGTATCATTGATGTTATTGATTGTTGGATTATGTTGTCATGTATGTCAAAGGATTGATGTCAAAGGGTTGATGTCATAATGATGTGTTGATAGCAAAGGGAGTTGTACCATTGATGCCATGTCATGATTGATAGGAAGTACCAAATGGATGAACTCCAAAGTGGTCCCCTTATGGTGAAAGCCCTCACAGGAAGACGCTTTGCGAAGTCCAAATGGTTAAGTGGTTAGATAGCCCCAACAACGTGGTTAAGGAACCCAAGTTTGGTTGAGGAATAATGTAATGGATTTCAGTGAATTTGCAAGTGAAACTATTCTAGATGAATAGTACATGTCATTTCGTTTCCAGTGATATGTTGTACGTCACGTGGATCCTCACGGTTAGAGAGATATGGCCTTGTGAAGTTGGAGAACCCTCATGAGTTATATAGAAGCCCCTAGAAGGTCAAAGAAGTCAAATTAGTCTAGAAGCTCCTAGAAGAAGTTGACTAGTCAAAGTGGGTGAAACTAGGAGTTAATCATTGGTTAAGTTGTTCCAAAAATAAAATAATTAAAAATAGATTAGTTGCAACTAGAATTGGTGAACTTACTATTTGTGGATAAAGTGGTTGTAAGTGGACAAAGTGGTTAGAAGTGGGTTAGCCCTAAAAGAAGAAAGTTGGTTAGAAGATAACCCCTAGAGGAAGCTACTTGGAGAGTATAAATAAGAGAGCAAGGGTATCTTATTTAGATGATCTTTGAGCATATTAAATATCTATTATTTGGTGAAAAATTTATGGCAGGTACTCATTGACATAACTAAAGTTACAAAAGTCTAAGGTAGATAAGGAGGAGTGACAACAAATTTTTTGGAGCTACAGAGTTTCAGAAAACCCTAGTTTTCTGAAGTTGTATGCGGGATGTAGAAGTCCATATCACGTACATACTTGGGCTATAGAAGTTCAAGTCGTGTACATATGTGGGCCACAAAAGGCCAGGTCGTGTACATCCGTGAGTTGAAAGAGGATAGGTCTCATACAAGTGAAAAAGTAATGAAGACTTGAGTTGATGTTGGTGTCAGGTCCCTGAAGTCTGAAGCAAGCTCCTAGATAAGTAATCTACAGGTTCAGATCACCTACAAAAGTTATGGTGTGGCTATATGTTTGTTTAATGTTTATATCTGCTTATGGTATGGTGAATGCTTAAAGCATTCTTGATATGGTCATTGTGAGATCTAGATATGGTATACGTTGGTTGGTTGATTGAGTGAGAAACACTCTCAGGTATGGTATAGTTTTGATATGGCTCTTATAGCTCACACCTTTGAGCTACTTGTACTTGGTTGATGAATATGTACGATGATGTATGCATAGCACAGGTTAGTTGCAGTGACAGGTTGGATGTAGTGACATGTTACAAGTGGATGTGACAGAGGCAACAAAGTTTCAGAGTTACAAAAGAATGAATGCCCTAGTTTTATGAAGGTGTACACAGGCTGACAGAGCAAAGGTCACATACATATGCGTGTTGTAGTATAGACAAGTCATGTACATACACATGTTATAGTATAGACAAGTGGTGTATCTGTTGGCAGATTGGTTTATGTCTACAAGCTGGGTCTTGTACTTGAGGGTTGGATTCCTCACATCTCAGTTGGTGTTGAGATCTGCAAGTTGGGTCTTGTATTGAGAGATGGTACTCTCTTTGATTTGTTTCTCTTTTTAGTTGGTTCCGATAAAACCCAGAGATTGTAGTCTCTTGTAACACATAATACAAAAAGCTTACACATATATCTGGTGTTCTTTATGTTTATTATGGTGATGGTTTATAGCTATCTATTATTGATGAATGTTGTTGATACATTGATGTAGCTAAGTATGAATGAATATTATGTTTGAAATGCTTGCTAACTAAAGTTTTGAAAGAAGTGTAAAAAAGATCCCCACACTGATTCACCCCCCCCCCTCTCAGTGTGTTCGGTGTGTCCGACACCTTGCATAGTGCAATCTATAAAATTATATCAAAAATAACATCAATTACCTTAAACATGTCCTCCCTAAACTCATCTCACAAAAACAAAGAGGTATTGTCCCTGGTAGGCAAGTATTTGATGGGGTCATAGTAGCACAAAAACCATTCATTTCCTCAAATTTTAGTAGAAAAGGGAATGATTATGAAGTTGGATCTCTCTAAGGCTTATAATTGTCTCAATTGGGATTTTGTACAATAGACATTGAAAGCCTTTGGCTTTGGTGATTCTTGGATTTAGTGGACGATCCCTTATGTTCTCATAATTTTTTATCCCAACCTTCTTGATGGACCACACTTTCCCCACTATACTCCTAGGTGTTAGAATAAAAGAGATGTGCTCGTTTCTCCATAGACAATATAGCAATATTGTCACCCAACCATATGCACGCAGCCACCCATGAGCACCTTTAACCTTGACAGACAGAATAATTTCGAAAGCAAACCCCAGAGCCAATAGCCAACCAAAGTAGCATACTTCTCTCCAAAGCTAGCGTACTATACAAAGAATCCAAACCATAACCAAGGTAGAAAGTCCAAACCATAACCAAAGACCAAAAATACTAGTTGCAGTAGCTGCAATTGCACTCCTTCTCCAAACTTTCGCACTGTTTCTGGTTTTATGGGTGGGAGAGAGTGAACAAATGAGCCAAGACGTCCTCTATTTATACTAATTTGTCTAGTGACTTTTCTGGCTAGGCCAACCTGACTTTCTGGTAATTATATTTTATGTTTATCTTTTTCCTATGGATTCGATTTGTCTTCCTGGAGTATAATACCTTAATATTATATATTATGTTGAGCCGACATATCTTCTAGGGTTCTCACACATCTATTTAGGGTTTCTCTTGCTTCCCGAAATATTCTAGTCTTGTCAAAGGTTACACGTAGAGGTTAATACCTCCCACAACTACCATAATATCAACACTCCCTCCTAGCTAGGAAGGTATTAAAAGCAATGGTCTTGAGCACAAACAGACCATTCAGTCGGTAGCATCATCATAGCCACACAAGATATCTCATGATCACATAGATCAACTCATGAGCAACATCACCACTATCAGTATCATCTGATAGCATCAACTGCATCATCTCTCGAAGCCATACTCCATTTGAGTAATCAAGCATGATGTTGAGTAAGTCACTCACTCAATCAGAGTGATGCAAGGACCGTTCTTCTAATCCAGATATATGTCCTAGAAGAATGAATATCCCAACAAATGTTGAAAGCCACGCCATGGGCTACAGAGACCATTCCTACAGGAATGTCAGTCTCAAACTATTTTCTAATCGGGTCATATGTACCATAGAGATCCATCTCTACCCATATGCCTTAGAAAATATCAGACATGTATCAACCACCCTAATTGGGACGTCATGTCCTTAGGGGGAAGACTATTCAACCTGATCGGGCCAATAATTGTGCCTCGGGAGAATATTGGTCTTGAACCATTTTCCTAATTGGGCCCTAACATGTTCCTTGGAAAAATACTAGTCCATGATACATTAGCAATCTGTCAGCCTAGACTATTCTCCACAAGGAGAATGTTTGTCCACCAGCACATCAACTATCCATCTAGCTAGAAATCAGATAATAACATGCAACTGCTACAATGTCATCCAATAGAACACAATTGTGTCTATCCATAGTAGTACACAACTACTACCCAGTAGTAAACAACCACTCCTAGTAGCACACAACTACTAACTAGTGAAACATAGTCACTACAAGTGGAGCACATCC
Source organism: Picea mariana (assembly GCA_032191745.1). NCBI lineage: Eukaryota > Viridiplantae > Streptophyta > Pinopsida > Pinales > Pinaceae > Picea > Picea mariana. Next base: position 496,114 of record JASDQU010100561.1, read on the forward strand.
ACCACCGTAGCATACAACTACCGTCTAGAGACATATGGTCTCCACAACAATAATATCATCTAATATCAACCTGCATAAACAATATCATGATACAAACTGAGTCATTTGGCCCATTCCTCCACTCACATCTATGATATTTGGAAGAGCATCTTCCCTCGAAAATTAAAAACATTAGCCATGGACTATTTGGACTATTCTTCCTAAGCATAGAAGAATAAATGTCCCTGATTTCTAAACCTCGACCATTCACCTAACTGGGCCATTCCTCCAGCACTAATCATAGTGTAACCTAGAGAGAATGAGTCAGTCCTAGGGAATGTTTGTCCCTGATTGTTGAACGTGGAGCATTCACCTAACTGGGCCATTCCTCCGGCACTAATCCTAGTGCAATCTGGAGAAATAATTATGCCCCGGGAATGATTGTTTGGATCATTTCCTATGGAAATGAATGTCCTACACCAACCTCCTATAATGAACCATTCTTCAAAACTGCTCATAGCTATGAACTTCGAAAGAATGACTGCCCGGAGAGGCGGACCATTTTGCTTGACCAGTACTCAGAGTGTCTGCCAAGAAGAATGACTATCCTAGACCATTCTCCCACACTAGACACAAGAGGAATACTTGTCTATGGTACATCAACAATCTATCGAACCATTTTCATTACGAAAATGACTGTCTGATCTGAACCATTTTCCGAACTAGAAAATGCCTATCCGTCATAAATCTTGGGCCACTTTCCAGACTGGAAGGTGATTCCCCAACTTGGACCAATTTTCGAACTGGAAAATGACTACCCATCAATCAATAACATATCATTGCTCCCTCCTAACCTGGGAGTGATCTCTTCCTTTTCCAATAAGGAAGTCATCTCCACGAGTACCAACTTGTCATATGCAAAATTTTCATCTTGAACAGAGGATTTACCAAAATATCTGTTATCTTCTCATCTGTGGAGATATACTGGAGAACCACTTCTCCCCTATGGACTCTTCTTGATCTCAATGTGCTTCGACCTGTCATAAAACAACGGGTTCTTTGAAAGCTTCACACAACTCTGATTATCACATATATCACAGTCAAATCCAACACCTAATCAAATAGTTCAGAAACCAGCTTACGGAGCCACACTACTTCCGTACAAGCATCACAAGCTGCAATATAATATGCTTTTGCAGTGTTGAGTGCAACAGACTTATGTTTTTTGCTAGCCCATGACATCGTGGCAAAGTTATTGAACTGAAACATATCCAAGAAGCACTTCTTTTGTTGTTTGCACTCCCTGCCAATATGAATTGATAAATCCATGCAGTTGTATATCATAACTCAAATGTCCCATGAAGAAATTTCAAGGCATGCTTTGCAATTATTCAATTCTTCATGGCTAGGTTCCACCTCAAACTATTTTCATAGCAAAGCAAACATCCAGTTGAGTATTCTCCAAATACATCAATGAGCCATTCAATTTTCGATACAGGGACGAGTCTACTAGATCATAGTCTCCCAACTTCTTTAGATCTGTCATCATGGGATTTTGCCATGGATTTGCAATCCACCATCCCAGACTTTTAAAGAACCATTTCAATACAGTTCCTTTGTCATAGGAAGTTTTCACCACACTTCTGTTGTACATGAGAGGCTCTGCACCAAGTTGCTTGAATCCATACAAGGTCATCTTCCATCTGCATACATGGGTTTATTTCTAGTATACCTCAAAACCTTGAGGTTGCTCTACATATTCTTATTTTTCAATTACTCTGTTGAGAAGAACAATTTTTACATCCAATTGATGTAAACTCCAACCCATGGATACTGCAAGAGATATAATGGCTCAGGTAGAGGTATGTCTAGTTATTGGAACAAGGTTGTCATCATAGTCTTCTCCCTCCTTCTAGGAGAACCTTCTAGCCCTGAGTCTCGCCTAGTATCTATCAATGCTTCCATTTATAAGTCTTTTTCACAATTTCTCACATACATTGCTCTTAATCACAATTTCCTTCCATTCCTTCTGTTTGACTACTTCTAGTGGGTTCAAACCATGTTGGTAGTCTTGTGATTCTTGGCATAATAACTGGTTCAATTGATTGTTCAAGCCTTTCTTTCTTTCTTGGAATCTCCATGTTCTTCAACTTTAGGGTTCATAGAGTCTTCTATAGATTCCATGCCCTTCCTTCCTGAAGATTCCAACTTCTTCCTATCGTCATAGAAATGTAGATGGACAACCAAGGATACTCAAAGCTTCTTTTCGAATGGCTGCTACTTCCAATGAAGAACATGGATAAATACTTCATAGTCTTTAAGGATTCTTCTTCGAAGGATAATCATTGGGGATTAGCTCCATCCTAATCCTAGCTTCATGCCTGAATGAGCAATATGCATGCTCTTCTTTTGGAATTCTATGATTAGCTCCCTCCATCTGAGAAAGTCCATGCTTTCGTCTGTTGCAACTCTCTTTGCTTTCTACAAAGTGTCACAAGCCTGTTTTGGTTTCCTTTTGATTAATGACTTCCTCTTAGTCTGACTCCTCTAAGTCTCTTTAATTTTGTTTCTATATGTTCTGATTGTTGTCCACCTGGCAGTTGTATCATCCTTCTAAACTTCTTCTATAACAACTTTCGCAAATATTGTTCATAAAACATATTTCACAAGGGTACCTACCCGGAACAAGAACAACAAGAGCAAACAAAAAAATCTCTCTAGAGGAGATGTTAATTTATCTTGTAAACAAGTACAATAAGCATCTATATCAATGGTATTCATATGCAGTCAGGTATTCATTGCACCTAGCAATAATATAACCTTTTAAACTTAATTTAAAGATTGTTTTCACAATTTGTAATGTAGCAACTATCACCCTTGATATAATCAAATTTGAAGCTTAACAATTTGATCAAACCTAGAACTTGAAGCCTCGACTATTATGGAGGGTGTGCTTGTTCTCTTGAATGCACTGAATCCAAGATTACAGCTTGGACAAGGTCTCTAGTACTTTCCCTGCAAACACATTCATGTTTTGCTAGATGATATTACTTGGATAACATATACAAGTGCATACCTTTGAAACCTTGTAGCATCGTCTAGCTTGTCTTCCAATATGAAACTAGATATTATCTTGACAAGAAGAGATGAGAAACTCAATCATAAGATTCGATTATTGGAACAAGATAGAAAATCTAAAGTTTTAACTTTGATCATAAAATCAATTTGAGCAGAAGTCAAGCTTTGACGAGTCAAGCTTTGACTTTGACTTTGACAAAAAATTCAAACCTGATGTTTTTGCTAGCTGAGGGTACCAAGAGGTGTGCTAGGCTAGGGTGCACTAGGATGTCAAGGAATTAGTTCAAATTCTTCACCATAAGTGCCCAAACACAAGGGTTAGGGTTTGTTGCAGCTGGATAATTAGAAAACCTAGCTACAACTGTAACTGGTGCCACAATGAACTTTAACAAATAACTTCCCAATTTATCTTCGAGTGGTTAGACTGTCTGAAGATAGTGTGGGCCCATAACCTGTTAAAATAAAAGAGATGTGCTCATTTTTCCATAGACAATATAACAATATTGTCACCCAACCATAGGCACTCAACCACCCCTGAGCACCTTTAACCTTGACAGACAGAATAATTCTAGAAGAAAACCCTAGAACCAATAACCAACCAAAGTAGCATACTTCTCTCCAAAGCTAGCATACCAAATAAATAATCCAAACCCTAACCAAGGCAGAAAGTCCAAACCATAACCAAAGACCAAAAATCCTAGTTGTAGTAGCTGCAACTGCACTCCTTCTCCAAACTTGCGCACTGTTTCGGGTTTTTTGGGTGGGAGAGAGTGAACAAATGAGCCAAGACGTCCTCTATTTATACTAATCTGTCCAGTGACTTTTCTGGCTAGGCCGACCCGACTTTCTAGTAATTATATTTTTTGTTTATCTTTTTCTTGTGGAGTCGACTTGTCTTCCTGGAGTATAGTACCTTAATATTATATATTTTGTTGAGCCAACATGTCTTATAAGGTTCTCACACATCTGTTTAGGGTTTCTCTTGCTTCCTAGAATATTCTAGTCTCATCAAAGGTTACACGTAGGAGTTAATACCTCCCACAACTACCATAATATCAACACTGGTATGGGAATTAAATAAGGTGATCCCATACCCTGTATCTATTTATCTTGATAGTTGATGGGCTAGGGAATTTAATATTGATCGTTGGGGATAATTGTTCGATAACATGTATTATTATGGGACATAAACCCCACCCACCTCCAATTTGTTAACGGTGCAATGTTTCTAGGGGATATTAACTATCAAGATCTTAGTATTTTCTCCTTGCCTTAAGATGCAAAATAAATTAATCAAGATCAAAGATCTTCTTCTTAAATACTCTCACACCAATTCAATGTCATATTAGTTGCATACTCCACTTTTAGAGGAACTCTTTACCCATAAAATATTTGGGAATAATAATAGTTGAATGTGTTGTCTCCTAAGAACTCCTCTTGAGTTTCAGTAGTCTAGGAAAGATGGGGACTCAAGGAGATTGCCCAAAAGGTAGAGGCGGGAGTGACATGCATTGTCACCTTAGTATTCACTCATCTTGATTTAGGGCTAATGCATTTCCAACCCAAGGGTGATATCCCTAAAAACATTTGGATTAACATTGAACACTCTTGTACTCTAGATTTGTTAATGGAGCACAAGGTTTGTATGGTAGAAATGAGAGTATGGATGCTAGCAGTGAAACCTATAGAGGAATTAGACCAAATGCATTGTTTCTAAGGCTATTGGGATATGGATTCAATGTGTTATTCAATTAGGGGTTCAATTCATGGAGCAGGTAAATCCAACAAGGTGTTTCACTTTGAACAAATCTTGTAGATCAATCTCTCAACATGATATTGTAGACAATAATAAAGAGGTTCAAAAGATTGAACCACGACAATCAACATTAAAAAATAACAAAATAGTCAATTAACGCAAACAATCAATTGAGTCATTGAGAAAAGCTACTTAGTTACAATGTAGTCTAAGTAATCTCACCAATAACCATTAAATCCATTACAAAGAGAAATCAATGGTTTGATATAAGAAACACTTCACCATTCTCCCCTCTAGCCACACACTTTCAATATAAAAAAAAACGATCTATAAAAACATATAGTTGGGAATGAATTCATGAAATTCTTGAATGTAGTCTACAAGAGCAAGAATTAGATACAAAAAGAGGAATAAAAGGTGGAGGACACTTGAAGGTTTCATAAACAAGACCAACAATTGAACAATCTAGGCTTAGAATATTGAACATATTTTCTATGTAGAAATGGGGTATATATGGCCACTAAATAACTCTACTAGCTGGTGAAAATTTCATCTTGAATTAGTTGGCAATTAATTACATATATGTGTGCAACCATCCTTGATTGAATTCTACCCACATCAATTGAGCATCACATGCCTCTTATTAGTTCGATGATTCTCCTTCAAAGATAACTAGTTTTTCTTCTATAGAGATATTTTGAAGAAAGCATAGGGTCAATTAATTTCCAACCACCTCTGCATTTGATATTTATGGAAAGAAAGTGGGTAGCATTAGATTTCTTTGCATGAGGGTATCATGATGATAGATTTGGTCTACTACCATGGCTCCAACCTATTGAATATGCTTATGGGGACAAATATGTGGATAGTTCCACCATGTCCCTTTAATTATGCATTGGGTGTGCTCATATAACATGTGGGCAACTCTGAATTTCTCCACAAATAAGATGTTTGTCCTCCATGTTGACCAACATAAGATTGTTTGTCAAGAGGACTATTCTTTCTATAAATACTTTAGTCCATGGCCTCCCAGTGAAAAATATGCATGCATGGTAGCTTGAGTGTTGTGGTTTTCATTTTTGTGCATTCCCACACCAAGCGTAGGAGTATTGGCCCACTTAATAACATACTTAAGGCTTTTTTTTGTGTGTAAAAAGGGCTTTTGTGCATTTCATTTTTTGGTGGGCCCCATATGTTGTGTGGCACCTATTGATTGGTCCACAAGTACCTTTGTCCTATCTTCACATCAGTAACCATGTTTTGTCCCCTACCATCTTTCTCTTATTTCCATGTCCCTTTATCTTTGTCATTGAAAGTCACATCATGCAGAGAGAGTGAATGTATGCATTTAAATTGTGGGTATGGCTCCATATTCCATGTAGCATTTTCTTATTGGGCCATGCCTTTGGCTTCTACACACCAAGAGCTTTCCAACCAGCCCTCACATGACCAATTTGGCCATGTGTGACCTAATATATGGTCTTTGGAAGCCCAAGCTACAACCACTATTATATAATAGCCCATTCATCCTTAGTTGTTGAATTATACATAGTAGTATTTATCCCACATTTTGATGGGCGAACAAAATCTTCATGGTTCATATGTATGAAACCATTCCCATTGTCTTATGCAATGGAGTGGGGTCTCCATGCATGCTAGTCTTTGTCCATGTCCTTGAGTTAATTTTGGATCCACATGTCATTGCACACATATTCCAACTCATACACCATTTACCCCTTTATCATCGGTTGCAATTTGTCCTACCATGTCATTAGTTGGTTAACATTTGTCTCTCAACCATCAGTTGTATTGATCCAGATTTAGGATTGGAACAAACTGATTAACAGACTGAATACAATAAACATGGAGATATGGAGAACAACACAGATTTCTAGTGAACAATATCTTCTATTGAATAAATGAAATAGGCCGAAATTGTAAAACTGCAGAACTGAAATGACTTGCTCAAATGGTGGTAGCTATATGTAAGAAGAGATGTGGCTGCTACGCGCATCCGTCTGAGCAAAATGATTACAATGAGGCTCCAGAGGCCTTTTTAACATTACTCATGAATGCCAAAACCTCAGACATCCAAAAAACTGACCCTAGGAGATGAAACACCAAAAGTTATGTGGGCGCCTATGGGTAAGTTCATACCTCAACTTGTTGGGGTCGTAACTTTTGCATACGACCTCTGTTTTAAGCGCGTGATAGCCCGTTGGAAAGGTCTTTTCGAGAACTACACATTACGCCATCAAACTCTAACTCTATCTATAGTTTGACCGTGGCGAGCCAAAAAAACATTGTTTAGGGCCCCAAAACGGTCCTAGAAGTACAAAATGATGTGCTGACATGAAAAAATACAAAATAAGGCAGTTGGATTAGGTGGGAGGCCACCAATATCCACCTGGAAGATGTGTAGGGATTTAGACATCCCCAGAAGTATAGAACCCACAATTACAAAAAAGTACAAAATAACGTGTTGAACTAAAACTGTTAAGAGGAGCCAATTGGAATAGGTGGGTGGCCATCAATATCCACTTGGATCAGTCCTCCCCCCTTAGGAAGCAATGGTCTCCATTGCATTGAGTTCCTCCATCATGTGAGGAAAATTCTGCTGAATTTAGCCCCGGGTGAGCCACTTTCCTTGGTGTAGGAGCTGCCCTACCTTGGCAACCCGATAAAGTTGGATCCTCTAGTGGTGAGTGCCCTTGACCTGTGTGTCCACTATTTGATCAGTGGATGCATGTTCCATGCAGTCAAGGTTGAGTTCTATTGGTGTTAGCTTTTCTACGATATTTGAGGTGTCCAATAATGGTGGGAAATATGGCCAAAGGAAGTCCACATTGACACGGGGTGCAAGCCAGGGAAGGGTGGAGTGTTGAGCTCAAAATCATTGCTACCCACACCCATGGTGATAGTGTAAGACCCATAGAAAAGTGGGCGAAACTTTCGATGGGGTCTTGTAAGGTGCTCTTTCTACAAATGTAACCAGACCTTGCCTCCCACCTGAAACTAGTGCGGTACCCTATGTTGATCATGGCGTTGCTTGTACTTAGCATTGGCTTTCTATAAAATATCATGGACATGTTGGCGGATGTGTCGAATTCGCTCAATGAATCTGGTGGCTTTGTCAGTCACATACTGAGCATGGGAAGATTCATGTGTGGTTGCAAGAGGTAGTGTAACATCAATGGGACCTAAGGGTTGGAATCTCCGCCCCACCTGAAATGGGCTATGGATGGTGGAGCTATGGAGAGCCTTATTGTAACTATATTGAACATAGGGGAGACTCTCATCCCATGTACGCGAATGCTTAGTGTTGTACATGCGCAAAATTTGCACAATCATTCGATTGACAACCTTTGTTTGGCCATCGGTTTGGGGGTGGAAAGCAATGGGTTTAGTGAGCTTGGTGTCCAATAGTGACCAGAGACTTGACTAAAATGTGTTGAGGAAACTGTTGTCTCGATGAGAGATGATGGTCTGTGGTATCCCAAAATGGACCCACACTCGTTTGAAGAAGAGCTTGGCAATATCTGTCGCTGTGATGTTCTTCTTGCAAGCTATGAGGATGGCCATCTTCGAAAACTGATCAACTACCACAAATACACAATCATTGCCTTGCTTGGTGGACGGAAGGCCAGATATGTAATCCATCGAGATGGATTCCCAAGGCTTCTCGGGAGTAGGAAGAGGGGTATATAGTCCTTTCTTCTTGATGGTTGGCTTGGCAATGGCACATGTAGTGCAAGATTTGATATACTTGCCGACGTCCTATCAATGTTTTGTCCAATAAAAATGTTTATGTAGAATTGCCACAGTTTTCTCCATGCCAAAATGTCATGCCATCCGACTGAAGTGAGCCTCCCAAATCAACTTTGCATGCTCGCTTGTAGGAACACAAAGATGGCCCAAATGGCATAACAATCCGTCCTGAATGTGAAAATCAGTGACATTCGTGCCTGTACCCAAGAGCTTATAGGTGGTGGCAAAGTCTAGATCTTCCTGATAAATTTGGGGCCACTCAGATGCCTTATGTCCACAGGAATGGAGCACAGTGGTGAGTGCAGGCACGGGAGGTTGACTGAGGCAATCAATGACACGATTTGTGCTCCATATCTTATACTTGATGTTGAGATGGAATTGTCGCAGGTAGGTGGACCAATTCTGATGGCGGTCGTTCTGCAACTTCCTCTGTGTCTATATTAACTGCAGAGACGCTTGTGATCAGTGTGGATGATCGTCTCCATTCCCGGAATGTAATGTTTCCATTGACGATAGGCTTGTACAATGGAATACATTTCCTTGTCATAGGTGGGGTATTTCCAAACAATATATGAGAGTGTCTCACTATGGTATGACACCAGATGACCGTGTTGAGTGAGAACTGCGCCTACAACATAGTCAGATGCATCAATCCCAATCTCAAAAGGTTGTTACAGATCGAGCAAGGAGAGTACTAGAGTTGAGCACAAGCGATGCTTCAGATCATAAAATGCCCATTGTTGTTCCTTCCCCCACACGGAATTTTCCTTGCCAGCGCCCTTGGTCACTTGGATGAGGTCCCATGCAATATGGGAGAATCCCAACATGAACCATTGGTAGAAGTTGGCCAGTCCCAAGAAGCTCTGAAGCTCGATTAGTGTGGTCGGGGCTAGCTAGTCATGGATGACTTGGATCTTAGTTGGATCAACATGTAACCCATGCTCATCAACAATGTATCCCAAGTATTGGACCCTGTTCATGCCAAAGAAACATTTTTCCAAGTTGGCATATAGCTTGTGCTGTCGCAGAGTGCTCAAAACCAGTTGAATATGCCGCATGTGCTCCTCCCAAGTTTTGTTTAAGATGATGATGTCATCCAAATATACCACAACAAAAGAGTTGGTGAAGGGTCTCAATACATCATCCATCAACTTCATGAAAGTGGTCAGTGCAGTTTTTAAGCCAAAGGGCATGACTAGCCATTTAAAGAGACCTTCTTTAGATTTGAAATTTGTCTTCCATACATCAGTTGGTTCGATGGGAACCTGGTGGTAGCCAGACTTTAGGTCAATATTGTTGAAGAACTTTTCCCCCTTGAGTTGGTCAAGAAGGTCATCAATTCTGGGAATTGGGTACCGGTTCCTGACTGTGATTTTGTTTAATGCTTTGTAATCAATGCAGAGTCGCCAAGTCATGTCCTTCTTCTGCACCAGTACAATTGGGATTTCACAAGGGGAGGAGTTGGGTCTGATGTGGCCCTTTTGAAGAAGATCTTGGATATGACGCTTGATTTTGTCATTTTCCATCAATGAGCGACGATAGACTGGTCCATTAGGCAAAGGTGCACCGAGGGTTAGATCAATTGGATGCTTGACTTGGTAGTGCGTCAGTATCCTGGTGGGTGAGGAGAAGATGTCTATGTACTCTTCCACGATCCCATCCACTTGCTTTTGCTGCAAAGATAGGCTCTATGTAGAGGCCACGGATGTGGCAGTGACCTTCTTCTTACTGTGAGCACGGATCACAAATAAGATGAACTTCCTAGTCTGTGAAACGACCTTACTGCATTTCTTAGCAAAGATTAAAGAAATAACGATAGGAGACACTAACTCTAGTATCCTATACAATTTGTAAATGTGTTGAACTTGCACATAATAGATCTAGCTAGAAAATACTACACACATTTGCAAAGAGAAATTGAGAAAGAAAAAGTAGGATAGAAAGAATGGAAGATTTCTCATTAACCGTATTCCACACTCAAAGAGTGAATAATTTACAATAGATATAGGATACGTGAGTAACTAATGAGCCATAGTGTTGGTCTAGAGTGATCTGGACATACACCAGTAGTTATGAGAGTGAATTGTCACCTAGTCTAGTCTCTTAGGCAGTTACGGGAATGAACTGCCACCTAGTTGAGTTAACTAGTCAACTAGTCTTCAGTTAACTGACTGAACAAAGAGTAGTGAGTTGGTGATGATCCCAATGTTGCACGGTGACAAAACCAATGCAACATCTAAACTCAACTCAACTAGTCAAACTGAAGTGTCAACTGAAATAGAATATTCTCCAGGTGAAATATTCTCCCCTAAAATATAGGAGACTGGATAATGACTAATAAACAAGGAATAACCTTAGAAAAATAAATCCTATGCGTGTGTGAAGTAACTCCAACACCCCCCTGAACATCACTATGGTGAAAATAAAGAATGGATCCCGGCTACAAGGCCATGTTAGGTACCCAAATACAAAAGATACAATGAACTAAACGAGGAAAGAGGGGAAACCTCATGGGAACAAAACCCCCCCTCAAATTACAATGCACAAAAAGAAATAAAATGATAAGGAACAAAAGGCAGTTGTTAAACCACCATGTCTTTCACTCCAAGAAGACCTCGCAACTGTGCAAGTTTGTGCTCTTTGAAGATTTTGTTGAAGATGTAGATGTCTGCACGAATCTGATAAAGTATATGCATCATTGATATTTCCACACATATCCACTTTATCTTCTTGTAACGAATAATATCCAAATAAATTTTGGATGAAATTTTGAAAATCGTGCGACCGTTTCCAAAAAATGTTGAAATTTTGTTGATTTTAAAACGATCATAACTTCACTTTCCGGACTCCGTTTTGGACGATTTTTTTTTTGAAATTGGATAGTTTCTCGAGAGGAATTAAAATATCCAATTTGTTTTTGCAATTTTTTCTCAGAAAATATCAGAATGACGTCTAATGTGCGCGGCTCCCTTTTTTACTCCTGAGATGCATGCATGGTGCATGCAAAAGTGTCTGCATGTGACTCCTAATATGCATGCCATATATATTCCACATGAATTTCAGAAAAAAAATCTGAAATGGAGTAGACATCTTCTTCAATTAATGGAATACAAATTTCTGCAAATACTTTTGTAGAAGACTCTTCATAATAAGAGGCTTGATCTTCTGATGGCTTCTCTTTTGGCTCTATCTGTTCGACCTCCTGCATGAAATCTTCACAATATTATTTATTCTCAAATAAAACCTCCAATATGGTCCATAATTCATTTGGAGTTGATCCTTGTGATTCTTCATATATTTGATGGAAAAGTTTGGGAGAAACAGACATGCCGATACTTCCTATGGCCATATCTTGTCTATTGAGAAAGTCATTTTTCTCTTCGACAAAATCATACTCTACTTCCATTGCCATAGTAATTTGGTACAAGCCTCTACATCTAAGATGAAGCAGAATTTTTGGCTTCCATTCCAAATAGTTATGAGGCGTGACAAGTATTTCCGGTGAATAATCCATCTTTTTGTTGTCTTCAATCTTTTGTACCTGCAAAAAATGATTTGGTGTAGCTTTTGCTTAGCAGTCCGTCGGCTCTGATACCATGTAAATGTATTGAATCTACACATAATATATCTAGCTAAAAAATACTACACACATTTGCAGAGAGAAATTGAGAAAGAAGAAACAAGATAGAAAGAATGGAAGAATTCTCATTAACCGTATTCCACACTCAAAGAGTGAATAATTTACAATAGATATAGGATACATGAGTAACTAATGAGCCATA